>JAJIYU010001404.1:0-36264 GCA_030144865.1 Tinospora cordifolia | reverse complement strand
CTAAATGGGGTTGCATTGAATTATCCAACCTATGACAAGGAGCTTTATGCACTTGTGAAGGCGTTAGAGATATGGCAACATTATCTATGGCCTAAAGAGTTTGTCATCTATATAGATCATGAATCTTTAAAGCATCTCAAAGGTCAAGGTAAGTTGAACAAAAGGCATGCTAGATGGCTGGAATTTATTTAAACCTTTCCATATGTTTTAAAATACAAGCAAGGTAAGGAGAATGTAGTCACCGATGTTTTATCTCGGAAGTATGCTCTTCTTATTTCTTTAAATGCACATTTATTAGGTTTCTAGCATGTTAAGGAATTGTATGCCAATGATCATGAATTAAGGGATATTTTCATGCTTGTGAAAAGGGAGCTTTTGGGAAATTTTATAGAGTTGATAGTTATTTGTTCAAAGAGAACAAGTTGTGTATACTAGCAAGCTTTATACGAGAATTGCTTGTCAAGGAATCCCATGAAGGAGGATTAACGGGGCACTTTGGTGTCACAAAGACTTTAGCAGTTTTATAAGAACACTTTTTCTGGCCTAAGATGAAATGAGATGTAGAACATGTTTGTGACTATTGTATCATCTGTAAAAAGGTTAAATCCAAGGTTTTACCTAATGAACTTTATACACCCTTACTTGTACCTAATAAGCCATGGGTTGACCTATCCATGGATTTCATTTTGGGTTAACCAAGGTCCAGGAAAAGTCGAGATTCCATATTTGTTGTGGTTGACCGATTTTCTAAAATGGCACATTTCATTCCCTGCCATAAAACTGATGATGCTACTTATATTGTTGACTTGGTCTTTCGAGAAGTTGTGTGTCTTCATGGTGTACCCAAAATTATTGTTTTAGATAGAGATGTAAAATTTCTTGGTTACTTTTGGAAAGTATTGTGGAGAAAACTTGGAACTAAATTACTATTTTCTACAGCTTATCATCCCAGACTAATGGACAAACAGAGGTCGTCAATCGAACATTGACTCAATTGCTTAGAATCATCATTCAGAAGAACTTGAAAAATTGGGAAAACTATTTACCTTTCATTGAGTTTTCCTATAATAGAAGTTTGCATTCTTCTACAACATATTCTCCATTTGAAATAGTTTATGGATTTAATCCTTTGACTCATTTGGATTTAATACCTTTACCTATTGATGTCAGGGCAAGTTTGGATGGAGATAAGAAAGCTGAACTGGTTAAAAAGCTTCATGAGTGTGTAAACAAAACATTAAGAAGAAGAATGAGCAATATGCATCCAAGACAAACAAAAGAAGACAAAAAATAGTTTTTGAACCAAGTAACTGGGTGTGGGTACATATGCAAAAGGAGCGATTTCTAGCTCAACGAAAGTCCAAGTTGCATCCTCGAGGGGATGGGCCATTCCAGGTGATGATTTGAGGACGAATCCCTTTGAGAAGAGGAGGAATGATGCAGATTATGAAGTTGACAAAGATGACACGAATAAATTAATTAATGGTGATGATGATGCTTTACATATTCCAAGAGGATCGATAACAAGAGCCTGTGCCAAAAGACTTAAAGAAACACTACTTGGGATGGTTCAAGACATTTGGGCCAAACAAGGTGTTAATGGTTTTTCCAACTTAATGTGGGCTTGGATAAATCAAAAGAAGTTATGAGTGTTATCCAAGTGCAGGATAGTCAAAACTATAAGAAATAAAAAGAGCTCTAGTAGAAATGCATGTGTGGATAGAATAATTCAAGTCATAATCTCCTTAATTTGAGATGAAAAAGTTGGTTTATTGGTCATTATTAGGGCTTGCACAAAATTGTTAATTTCCTATGTGTTATTGGTCTATTATGTCAAACATTTTGGTTTTCAAGGTGTAATAACTATGCAATAGAGTGTTTGTGTTGGAGTTAATGCATTGTCCATATGAGTTACTAGTGGAGTTGTGATATGTATTAAGTGTTAGTGTAGTGTCTTCAATTCTCATGTGTAAGTTAATAGCTATTTATTTTTGTGACTTTTTGTATTCACTGGAGTTACACCCAGGATTTGTATAAATTAGCTTGCTCCTCTTCGAGGAAGGCATCAAAATCAGTAAAGTGAATATTTAATCTGAACATTTCAGATTTGAGAGAGGTTTTCTCTTATGTTCTTTATTGACTTTTCTAGACTTATCAAGGATTGATCAACCTTGTGGCGTTTAACACTTTGGATTCTTGTTTCTTTGTTATTCAAGGGTTCATGTGGATCATTAAATCTGATTTTAGCTTTCTTGGGGTGAGCATACTATCTTGAATGGGGGTTCTTAGGATCTAATTCCTAGCGGGTCCGCATCAAAAGGATAAGGAGAGATTTTTCCATCTCCTTTTTGGAAGATGAGGCCATGTCTATTACCCACCCCTACTATGATGCCCTAGTGGCGCGAATGGAAATTGCCAATTATCCGGTGCATTACATGTTAGTAGACAATGCTCGTTCCATCGATATCCTTTATTGGTTTACATTCAATAAGTAAGGGTTAAAAAGTGAGCAACTTACCACCAGCAATGGATGTGCATCTCCTTAGATTCAAGGGGCAGGGAATCATCCCAAAAAGAAAAATCACTCTACCAGTGGTAATAGGCAAAGAAGAGCACAAAGCAACAGCAATGGTGAACTTCCTCATCACTAAAGGGGAATTAGCTAGAATGCAGTGATTGGAAGGTCGTGGCTTCTATCTATCACCTAGTCGTGAAGCTCTCGGTAGAAAGGGTAGTGAGAGTAGTTAGAGAAAGCCAACGTGAGTTGAGGGAGTACTATATGACCACCCTAAAAGTGACATGATCCACTGGCACCAAGGAAAGAAAAAAACTCCAGTAGGCGGAGGAGCTCTCCAAAAGTGACTTTGACCCCATGTTGGAGGCAACCAATATTAGAACCCAAGACAAATGAAAGAAGGTTAGGATAACTAAAGACCCAAAGAAAATGATTAAAGTGGGAAGCACCCTAGGGCAACAATTGGAAACCAAAACCATTATGGTACTCAAAGAGTATCAAGACATTTTCACTTGGTCTCACCAAGATATGCCTAGAATATCAACAAGTGTTGGAGTACACTGGTTGAGGGCAGATTCTACCGCAACCCCAATTTGTCAGAAAAGATCGCTTAGTACTGACCAAGCACAAACACTAGGAGAAGAAGTAAGTAGGCTCCTCGAAGCCAATTTCATTAGATAAGTCACCTATCCAAATGGCTAGCAATGTCGTCATGATAAAGAAGCCCAACAAAAAGAAGAGGACATGCATAAACTTCACTGATCTAAATCAAGCATGCTCGAGGATGTAATATCACGAAAATTTACCGAAAAATATTAAATAATAATTAAACTAAATTAATTAGGTATAATTTGACAAAAATATTCTATAAGTTACACAATCAAATAAAATAACAAATAAATATGAAATAGAACTCTTGCAAGGAATGAATTCAAACTCCTAGTGCAAGAAAAAATTGATGATAAGTTAATAGGGCCAAAAAGGTGAAATTTTACCTCTAGAAGTAAAATAGTAATTTTACCACCAAGGGGTAAAATAGTCATTTCACCTAAATACTAACATATATACATAAATAAATGTGACAGGTGGATAATTTATGCAAAATAGAGCATGATTAAAAAACATAGAAATTTTATTGAAAAATATCATGAATTTATTAAATAAAAATTAAATAAAATTAAGTATATGTGTATATAAATTATTGTAATACCCTAAAAAATCCACAAATTTTTTTAAAAATAAAATATATAAAGTCATAATTAGGTTCACTGAATCATAAAACACATTAAATGATAAAAATTTGAAACTCTCAATGCACAAAAAACTCACAATGAAATTTCCTAGGAAGTTTCACAAGTTAAAGTGAAAAATCAACTATATGAGTAAAATGGTAATTTTGCCACCTAAAGGTAAAATGGTCAATTCGCATAAGAAGTGAACAGTAGAGCAATACTATATGAAATGGTAAAAAGTTTTAAGTGCAAAAGGGTATGGACCAACTGGGGCTAAAACAATAATTTTGCCACATGAGGGCAAAATGGTTATTTCACCAAATACTAGATGCCTATACCATTATAAAGGCAACATGAGATTAATTTATTCCAAATAGAGCAAAATAAATTATCTAAATATTTTTATAGAAAATGACAAAAATTAAATTAATAAAAGGTATGTGAATTACAGGATTTGCCTAAATGGACAATTAGGGCATTGTATAAATATATTATAAAATATTGGAAAATAAATACACAAATATTAATGAATATTTTTCTTGTAAATAACCACTTAATTGAGAATTCAAATGATGAGAAGAATTATTAAAATAAAATAATTCAAATCAAGGACCAAAACAAGATCATATGGGATAAACAATGGGTCCAATAGCTGAAATAACTAAAAACTAACATGTGTGCACTATGTGGGAATGGGAGCTAACTAATAAGCAACATGGAAGCACTGGATACACTGGGAAATGGTGCCCACACCTTGGAGTTTGAAATTTTAAAATTTAAACCAAATTAAAAATAAGAACAATCAAGATACTTGACAAAATACAAACTTTTCTAATGCCTTATTCTCTCCCCCACTTTCCCTAAATCACAAATCTCCTTGGATCTCACCCTAGCCATCCTCTAGGGTTTCCCATTTCCTCAAGGCCGACCTCTCTATGATTTTGCTCTCCAAGATGCACAAAGAAAAGAACAAGAAAAGAGAAAAAGAAAACCCTTCCCAAGATCAAAGATTCAACAATAGAAAGAAAGAAAGAAAAGGCAAGATTCAATCCCTAGATTTTAGTTTCATTCTTTCCTTCTTCCCTTTCTTAATGTCTTGAGTGGAAGCCATTGAAGGAACTAGTCTGCCCTCATTCCCTCATCATCACGTCCTAAAAGGATAGGAGGAACACATGCGTATCGGAGAAATCTGCCATTGGAGAACGAAATAGCGAGTAACTGAGCTACAGGCTTCTAACCTTTTATTTTTATGTTGATTAATCATGTCTTCGTGTTATTACCTATTCATATGACTTAGGAAAATAAGAAAAATATTTTGTGGTTAGATTTTATTACAGTAAACTTAAATGATGAACTCTTATTTTTGTTTATAATCATTAGATAAACATGTATATGGATTTGGATTATTTATCTATATATATTTTGTTATAATTATTATTTGACTATAGAAAAGTACATGTAAATGAACTTTTATCATGTAAAAACCATTAAAAAAAATTAAGTTTGTCATTTTACATGATTTAGTTCATTCTTGTCTAGGATTAGAAAACTAAATCATTAATAATTGAAGAAAAAAGGGATTTTTAGGCATAATGAAAAAAAAATACAAAAAATAGTTAGCATGATTTAAAACATAGGAAATATCAGAAAAATATATTGCTCAAAATTTTATTAAACGCAGAAAATATCATAAGTCAGAATTTTTATTAAGGATTAAATTTTTAATGGAAAATAGAGTGTACAAAACAATAAAAATAGTAAATAGGAAAAATAAATGGATAAAATTAACCCAAATTAATTTGGAGAATTAATATTACTAAAAACTAACTAAAATAATTTTTACAAATTTTTTTGGGTAAAAATAACATTTTTAAAATTAAAGATCGTCTAATTAGTAAAATAGAGTGACGTAGTGAACAAAAATATATTTATTAAATTATTAATGGGAAAAATTCCAGAAAATTATATTTCTGGAAACTTGTTTAAAAATAAAAAGAAATAAAAATTTTAAAAATTATATATATGTATGTGTGTGTGTAGATATACATTTATATTTTGAATTATTAAGTAATGAGAAATAACATAGAAAATAATATTCAATTAATTAAAAATATTTTTTTAAAAATTTAGAAACCTGAGATAATATTGAAAAACAGAGATTAAAATAAAAGATAAATAATTGCATATAGGTCAAGATACACACTTAATATATGCTTAAGATAAAATAGTACATAATAAGTAAGACAAAATTAATTAAGTTGACAGAAAGTAGTATAATTAAAAGAAAAATAAAAACAGTAATTTATTTATTAGAAAATCACATTAATGAAAATCATAATTACCCTTAGACTTTGAGTGTATAGTTAGAGAAATAAACTGGTAAATGGTACAAATTGTAAAATTGATGAAATAATGCAACTTACAAATAAATCAGAAAATAAAATATTTAAAAAGAAAACTTAAAATTAAGCTTGCTGGAAATTAAATTTAAATATTAAGAAAATAAAAATACATTCTATTAAAAATATCAAGATATATAGAATAAGGATTTACGTATCATTAATGAAAATAAATATAATAATCATGCAAAATATGCGTAATATTATTAAATTAAATCTCAAAAAAATTAATTTAATAATAGAATGGCAAAATAATTCATCATGACATGGCTCATGAATGCAAAATAATATTTTTGCTAAGCTCACAAATAAATTAGGGCAATAATGTACAATACACTAAAAAAAATAAAGATAGTAAATGCATTGGAAATCATGACAGTGCAATATAAAAATAAAGAGCAAAACATAAATTATAAACATGAAAAATGTATTTCACAATGAAAAATAAATTTTCTAAAAATAATTGTTGATCTAAATTAGATTAACATTTCAGACAGATTTAAAGTGGTGCAGATCTCAAAGTCGTGGACCATTCTAACAGGTGAACATGACTATGGAGGTTCAAATTATTATTTCAATTTAAATAAATTATGCATGTGTATCCGTAATGATGTGATTGAATGACTTGGACCAGTGCATGATATATAGCATGAAATATATTTTCTTTTATTTTTTATCATGTGGATTTGAATGTTTGGAAAATTGTGGAAGTTATTTTGTAAGTTAACGCATTCTGTTTAGTTTATGTTATGAAGTTCACTAAGAAAAAAAATTAATAGAGATCTTAACCCCATACCGAGGCGATGATCCGCCATTAGGTGTCATCGTGGATATTCCTAACCCAAACTCGACTTTGATTGTTTATTTGCTTCTTGAGATTGATACTACCATCACAATGGTGATAGAGATGAGATGGGACTAAGGGTCACAGAGAACCTCACTTCCTAATTTGGGTCTTAAATAGGTAATCGGCCTTAAGGGTATTACCTCTAGATAATATCCTAGACCATAGGAAACACCAAGGAGAATCCTTTCAATCTTAATGACAATCCAAAACAACCTGTTGTTTGAAACACCTAATTTTTGAAAGTGTATGACATGTATGCTTGTTTAGTTGACATAATGATTTGAATATTTGGTTTGATCCATTAGGCTCTTTGAGCTCACCACACTTTTAACATTTTAGGTTAGTCGTAGTTGGGTGCAAGTGGAAACCTCTTCACAACCGATGTTTTTTTTGGTAACAATTTAAGTTTTATTGGGCATAGTGGCACTATAGATTCATAGCTAATTTTATTTTGTTAGTTGAGTGACAAGAGGCCATTGGGCCCAAAGTGTATTTGTTTTATTGAAATGTAAAAAAACTATTTCATTAACTTTCAGACTTGATAGTTGACCTTCTATGTTATCACATTTAATTGATATGTGGTTGTTTTATTTGTTGACTTTGTCTTTATTTGAGATTGTGACACAGGTATTAGAAAGAATACTAGTAATACCTTGTCTCCCGAGTGACCCCAATGAGTCTTCTATGTACGGTGAACATGTAGTTGATGAACCACTATAATTTAATGTTGTATTTATGGATTATGTTGCATTTAATGATGAACAAGGGTCATATTAATATTCAATTCATCAGAGATGGTCATTGGGAGGCGAGGTGTGTTACAACTATGTTGTACATCGATAAAAATTAATTAATAAAATTTAGTGAAATTGGCATACCAAATAATTCTAATGATCGCTAATAAAATGTGATAGAAATTGAATACATAAAAATAATAAATCATTACATCAAAATTTAGAAAGAAATTATAGACAAAATGAAATAAAAAGATGAATTGGGGGTCCAAAAAGACTATAGGACTATAGGCTAACATGTGGCAAGTGTGCGGATCAAAAAACAAGGAGGGGACATGGCAAATGCCCCTTGAATGTCTCATAAGGATAAGACTAAAAGAGATTTAGACGAGTTTGAATTTGAATAGGATTTTAAAAAGATAAACCCTATCCATGAGATTTTATTCAAAGATAATCACTTGAACTTATCTATAAATAATACAAACTTTATCTACAAAAGTGGCCATGACTTGGAAGGATTTTAATTCAAATCCCATGGTTTTAAGAGTTATAATCCAACTAGAATTCAAGATTTCAGAGATTTAGATAAGATAAGAACAATATCTTCTCATTATAGTCCAAAATCTATCAAAAATCAACCCAAAACCTATTCTAAAGATATGGAGTGACTTGGGAGTCCATAATGCACGACTTTAATCAATTTTAATCGACTTCCTTTCTTCCTAAACACCTTTTTCCCCCTATACTCTTTTCAAGTTTGGCCAACAAGCATTTGTAATAACCCAAGTTTTAGAAGCAAAGAAAAAAAAAAGGTTAAGACCATAGTCCCCAAAGATGGGACTGCAGCCTTGCATCAAAGGGAGACCTTCCCATGAAACTATAGTCCCAATGAGGAAGATCGTAGTCCTGCGTCTCAATTCGATAAGAAAAAAAATGTTCGAATGTAAACCACGGTCCTAGGTCAGAAGGACTGCAGTCTTACATTAAAAAATTCATGAAAATCCTAGCAAGGACATGTGATCGCAGTCCTATGATTAGGAACGTCTTAAGATCATGGTCTTACACTAAGTCCTACAATTGAAAACTAGAAATGGAAGTTGGGGCACCGAGTTGTCTATATATTGTAATGTGCACAAAAACGCTAATCTTCAGTGTTCATCCTGCAGTCGCACACATTTTTCATAAAATTGAATTGAACCCTAACGCCGACAGTTGATCTTCTCATCCTCACACACGTATCTTAAGTTGAGTACACACCATGCAACCTTCTACTTCCGATCCCACAAGCACCATTAAGGGAAAAGCAGCATAAGAACGTTGCAATCTCGTGGTAGAACCCTAAATTCATGCCAGAACATGTTGAAAGGTTAGAATTGTCTTTCAAAGGATGGTCTAAGTTTCTTACCATGATCTACCACAAATACAATTGACTGCGATGACTTCTAACACTATTTTCATTCTCTGTACACCGTAGAACCTTAGAACCGTTGTTTGAGACGTTTCAGCAAGGCGAACGAATGAAACCTAGGTATTTTTAGATCCTAAGAGCAATGTACAAAGTTCCTGGTGTACGAGGAACTAAGAAACATGTGAACAAAGCAATTTCTGAGAACCCGACACTGTAACTTGTTGCATTGCCATAATAACAACCTCAAATACCACAATAATGATGAAAGTTTCAACTCTCTTGTCCAAACCACTACAGTATTTGACGGTTGTGACTTATTTGTGCACCATATATCATGTGGATCACTTAATAGTGATTTTAGGAGTTAAGAGCAGTGCAAATACTTATACTAACAAGGATTTGCATGTTAAACTACTAGGTTGAGAATTTATAACCATTGAGGTGAGAGTTAGAATGCGAAGAATATAATAACAATTGGAAATGACTACTCAAACTCTTTAGCATTATTTTCGCTCGAATATGAAACGTGATTGTGTGTTTACTGTTATTTGTTATTTAGAAGCTTGCTAGGAATGTACGTGCCTCATATGAATACCTAGTTGCTTCTTTATGGATTCATAGCACGTTATACCTTGTATGAATGTTCATTACAGTTTAGAATTCATGCTATGCATGCAATGTAATGAATCGTGTGTCTAATGTGACTATAAGCATGATGAATTGTTTATTTAGATTAATGCACCTAGCTTTCAACCCGCTTGAGTGATGACACTTGAGGACCGAGCATGGGGTTAGGGTATTTGAGGAATACACTTAGCACATAACCCGCTTGAGTGGCTGGTATGCCTGACCTATGACCCGCTTGAGCGATGACCATAGGATTAGATTTGATGATTTGAGACCCTAACCCAAATATAGTTTTTATGTAGCAAGTGTTAAAATGTTCTATAACTGTTGCATTGTTTATAACTGTTTTTATACAATGCCATGCATTCAAGCACTGTATTGTTTTATTACTCATACATACATACACTATTTTGGAATGTTGGTTATGAGTATATGTTGGTTTTACTACTCACTGAGCCACATTGTCTTTTAGGTTCATTACTCTACTAACATTTTAAGTTTCTCAACGGTGACAGAAGGAAAGGCGTGGTGATAGCCTATCCCCTTAGTGATTCCTTTTCCCTTTTCTTGGTCTTTTTGATAGAGGTTGATCATCTTTGTGTGTGTGTGTGTGTGTGTATATATATATCTTTGTATATGGTCAATTGTGTATTCCTGAACGAGATAATATGTAATACAATGATCACTCATTATAATGTTTGCTTACTTTTGCACTTCAATCTGTAAATTATTCTGATAACACTTATTGTTGTTGCAATCCAAAAAGGTTAATACTGATTGGGCAAACTCGACTTGATGAATGGGTTCATTGAGTCACTATGTCGATCGAGCCACCCTTTTGCCTAGGGAAGGGGTCCGAACATTGTTGGATCCATTGCCATGTATATTGGATATTGAAATTGTGAAAATGCTTGTGGTCACTAAATTAAGACGATTAAGTGAATGAACCACATAAGGGCACGGTGATGAGGATAGTGCAGTCAGGTCCGACATCATCATGGGTATTCCTAGCCCTAGTCGTGTCTCTGATTGAAATGGAACTATGAGTTTAAGTGAGACTTCACTCCTTGGTTTGATGATTGAGTGAGACATCAATACTAAGATAGGGTTTTGAGTATGTAACAGGCATTAGGGCATTACATTGAATACTCCGAACCTAAGTTGGAATGTCGAGGAAGAAATCCTTTTGGTCTTAACGTTAATTGAATTGTTGAAACATTTAATGCATTACAAGTGTTTGCATGCTTGTATTTTGACTATTATAATGTTTGAGATGTTTTATGTAAGATCCATTGGGCTCTTGAGTTCATCCCCACTAATCTCTTTTCACGTAACCCTTAAAGACACTTATGTTGACAAATGAGAAGCTGCATTTTTGTAGTCATGATATGCTACACTGTTGTGGTTGTGTAGGAGTAGTGCACTTGTTGTCTACCATTTTGTAGGGCATGGCACCCATATTTAATTCATTTTGGGCATTTTAATTTGTTCACTTCGGCCATGGGGCCAAGTACGATTTATTTAACCCATTTGAATTCAGTCACGGGGTCTGACGATTTTTATTTATCTCAAAGTTTAATCATGTTATTGTTTTTAGACATGCCATCCCTATTTTAAATCATGCATGATAGTATTGTTTACGTTTCCAAACTTTGATATTTTATTGGGATAGTGTGAGAAAGGAAAGAACACAAGTAACGTCCTAGTTTCCAAATATTGAAAGTGGGAGTGACCGCATCATTCGATGTTACTCCATCTTGAGGTGAGAGACAAGTTAACGGTGCATGCGACAAGATTTGGGGGTCGGGGTGTTACAAAGGTGGTATCAGAGCTAAGTTAGTAGCTTTCTGGAAAGAGTTAAGTTAGAAGCTCGTTGGGAAAGAGTTTAGTCAATAACTCGCTGATAAAAATCCAGACTAAGGCTAAAGGTGGTACCAGTCTAATAAGATGCTCACATAAAGCTCACTTAGTTCATCAATCAATGGCTAAGTCAGTAAGTCACTGGACTAGAGTCTAGAGGATAGACTATGAACTGCTAGTCCTACAAAGGGGTTAGGAAGTAGGGACATTACATACTTAGGTTTAGGGAAAGACCTTAGGTATGGCTTGGGTGTTGTCAAGGTTACATAGTGGATCGTTAATAAAAGCTTTGAGTGCACAAGCTAGAGATTGATAATATGTGAAGTGAAACACTTGTTTGGTCATGACACAAGATCGGGAGGATCTTGTATCCTTGGAAATTTATGTCAATGGGCAAGAATGGTATAGGACGCTCGAACCCAGAGGCATAGGTGGAAGCTTAGAATCTCTCTATGCTAGCATGATGTTTGTGATGAGATGTGTGAATGTTTTATTTGCATGCTTGATTATGTACATGAAATGTGTATGCTATAGAAATTTAAATTTGAGCCCAAAATCTTATACTCAGATAAAGATACTTTGAAAAACACTCACTGTGGACTTAGAAGCATAAACCAATAGGTCATTGAACGAATGAGAACTTAGAAACATGAATTTAGAGTCATGTTAGTATGACGAAAATAAATGCTCTAAGTATGCACATGGAATTTCTTTAATCAATTTATAACAAGAGAATAGATCATTAGTTGTAGATAAATGGTTGGATCCAAGAAACAAGCAGCTAGGATTGTCTCATCTGATGAGATTGAACGGTAGGGGCAGAGGGCATAGATTAACTAGACTGAGCTCAGGTTGGGATTGTGTTGACTCATGAGTTCTGGGATCAGATTACCAGCAGGCTAGTGAGCAAATCATGGGAGTATTTTCATTGCTACAGATGCATGCATAGGCGACACTAAAGCCGCAAATACAAGCCACACCTCAAGAGCAGATACTGGTACAGCAATCGATGCCCATGCCAGATGTTCCAATAGAAGGTGCAGGAAGATATTCACAATAAGGAAAAAGAAGTCAATGTTGATTGAGTTATAAAAACTCTGCCCATCTCAATTTGATGGTACATCTAACAGCATGGCTACAGATCACTAGTACCAAGAGTTATATGTGCAGTTGGATGTGCAAAGGGCTACACGACCCACAGAGTTACGCTGGCCATACATCAGCTTAACGGACCAACTAGGAGTTGGTGGTGGAGGCTAAAGGCAGATTGGAACACTAACGTTCAACACATGAATTGGGATGAATTCAAAGAGATATTTTACAAGAAATTCTTTCTAGATGCTACATAAGTGCAAATGGAGTTTGAGTTCATCAGGTTGACTCGGAGACACATGACTATGTTTGATTATGATGATGTCAAGTTCACTGAATTGGCCAAGTTCCCACATAAATTGATCAGGGACAAAAAAAATAAAGGCCCCTGGGTTTGTGGAAGGCCCGAAGATTGCGATTTGCAAAATGGCGAACCCAATGGGTCTAAGGACTTATAGAGAAGTAGTGGAGAAAACACTACTGACGGAACGAGAGGTCAACTTTAAGTAGAAGTTGGGAAACAAGGGCAAAAGACTAAGAAATAACAAAGAGTTCAAGGGAACCAAAAAAAAAAATAGAATCAGAATCAGCCTCAAAGGTAGCAGACTCAGGTAGATTTCATAAGCAGCAAGCTTGGAGAGAAGGAGCATGTTACAACTATGGACAGAAGCGGCACCTTGCTAAGAACTATTAGAACCAAGGACCACTAAGACAAATCCATGGGTAGAACAATGGTCAGGGTAGGAACCAATGTGGACGTAGACAACAGCAATCACAATAGAGGCAACCCCAATAATAACAACAGTAGCAGTAGTAGCAGCAAGGTAGACAGAATCAGCCTTGAGTGTTTTCTATTAAGGATGGAGAGAGATTTGACCTATTGGTAGGAAAGGCCTTAAATATTTGAAGGCATTATCTCTATGGAGAGAGATTCAACCTATGTTCAAACCATAAGAGCCTAAAGTACATCTATACTCATAAGGAGCTAAACCTGAGACAGTAGAAATGGATGGAGTTTCTGAATGATTATGACTTCCAACTCCACTACCATCCAAAAAAGGCTAATATCGTAGTCGATGCTCTTAACAGAAAGTTTGATAAGAGGAGTGAAGAAAAAGGGCAAACGTATCAGTTGATCAATGAGTACAATCTGAGTGTAACTTCAGACAGGATGCGTGCTTACCTATATGCATTGGTTTGTCAACCTGACCTATTATGACAGATTAGAGATGAGCAAAAACAAGACAAATAGATTGTAGACCTAATAGAAGGCGTCAAGCAAGGCAAACACACTGATTTTAGAATTGATGCCAAAGGTACCTTGAGATTTGGAGATAGAGTTTGTGTACCAGAGAGTGGGCAGAGTAGAAAAACCATGCTAGATGAAGCTCATCAAACCAAGTACACGATGCATCCAAGAGGGGATAAGATGTATCAAAACCTCAAGAAGACTTACTGGTGGAGAAGTATGAAGAGAGATATAGCCATGTATATCAAAAATGTCCAACCTGTCAGTAGGTAAAGGCCAAACACAGGAAACCCTCAGGGATGTTGCAATCATTCCCAATCCCAAAATGGAAGTGGGATAATATTACAATGGACTTCATGGGTGGCCTACCGAAAAATCAAAAGGGAGAAAACACAGTATTGGTGATTGTAGATCAACTCACGAAGGTATCTCATTTCCTACCCATTTGATCTATGGATACAGTCAAAAAATAGGGAGAATTGTATGTTAAGGAGATAGTAAGGCTAGATGGTGTACCCAAGACCATTGTGTCTGATAGAGATTCCAGATTCACATCTCAATTCTGGCAAAGCCTGCAGAAGAAAATAGGCAATAGAATCACTGAGTATTGCATTCCATCCTCAAACTAATGGACAATCTGAGAGAGTGATACAAACACTAGAAGATATGTTGAGAGTATGTGTCCTTGACTTCAAGGGTAATTGGAACAAATACTTGCACTTAGCAGAATTCACTTACAATAACAATTGCTAGGCGAGTATCAAAATGGCTCCATACAAAGATCGCTATGGCAAACCCTACAAATCTCCATCATTTTGGACAAACTTTGAGGATCATGTACTCACAAAACCAAACTCAATACAAGAGATAAATAAACAGGTGAAATAAATCCAGAAGAAGCTGACCATGGCTCAGAGTAGACAAAAGAGTTATTTGGATAAGAGGAGAAGGCCTCTAGAGTTCCAAGAGGGTGATAAAACATTCCTAAGAATTAGCCCTCAGAAGGGCATTAAATGTTTTGGAATCAAAAGGAAACTATCACTAAGGTTTATTGGTCCTTTCGAAATACTCAAGCGAGTTGGTGAATGTGCCTATGACTTAGATCTAACAAACAAAATGTCCCCAATCCACAACATATTCCATGTATCGTGCTGCAAAAATATGAACCAAACCCCTTTCATATCATACATTGGGAGGAAGTCAACATTCAAAACGATGCTACTTACGAAAAACCAACCACCTGAACACTAGATCGTAAAGTGCAGAGTCTCAAAACCAAAGACATCCCTCTAGTCAAGGTTTTGTGGAGACACCATGACCTAGAAATGTAACACCCCAACCCCCTAGAAATAGGTTTAAGCTCAAGCACAAGGCGAGTTGGGTCCTATGTTACATTTACAAGTACACGACTTGCATCTCAATTCCTTTATTGTAACACTTATTGAAATCCCTCATGAATACACTTTTCATTGTGCTTAATATTCAATTCAACAAGTGAAATACAAGTAGAAAAAGAAATACTTCAAACTCTTTATTTATTCAAATAAAATAAAGAAACTTACATTCTTAAATTAAATCATAAACTTGAGTAAATAACTCTTTAATTAAAAATAAAAATTCAGTGAAAGTCTAAAAATCAAAACTTGGGCAACATGCCCTTACAATGAAATTTTCAACACTTAAAGAGAATCTAATATCCATAATCTTCATAGTTCATTCAACTTCCTGAAAAATAAAAGAAATGGAGTGAGCACATAGTCCAATGGATCATTCATTAAACAACTAAGTTACTATTTCAAATCAATAACACGTCCAATTTCACACACTTTCATGGATTAAGTGATTTTTACAATGTTTTGGTTTCAAAACATGCTAAAAATCAGAATGTAAACAAGCATGAACATGCTAAAAACTTAAAATAGCAAAGTAGAGGTTGAAGAAATCCCCTCCACCTTAATCCGAGTTTTTTGTTAAATCCGACAGAGGTTTCCTTTATCTACCACTTTTAGAACTTCAAGAACTTTTAACCACCAACAAAAACTACTTTAACAACTCTCTAAAATACTAAAATTAGAAATTCTCACACAAGAGAGAAAATAGAAATGAGAAGAGGTGCCAAAAAGAGTCAAGAACAAGCAAAGAGGGAATTGTCGACTCTTTGCTTTGGGATGATATGAATGTGAGCAAAAGGGGGTTTTATAGTTTTTTATGAGCACAAGGGGGGACTTTTTGGGTAAGATCACAAGAGAACCTTTCCATACATATCTAAGACATTTTTGCATGGTTTGGGCGCGTGTGCTCATGGTTTGGGTAAGTAAGCCCACTAGGGTTCATATTCCAAAGATATAAACATAATTTTGTTTCCTACCCAAGTGTGAACAAAAAATAGGTCTAGATTATATTCTAATTCAGTTGGGACATCCATATAGAATCAGATTAGGGCACTTAGCAACTTTCCTTTGCTTGTTTCTTGCTTGGTCATCAAACAAACATAAATAGAAACACTTCTAATTTTGATGTTTTTTATTAGGGAATTGTTTCCTTGAGCAAAGGTGGCTGGTGAATACATTATCAGACTTGAGGGACACAAGATCATGGTCTTAGGAATCCTAAGAAACTCTCTTAATTTGGAATTTGGCACATGTGGAGCACACACACATGGTGTAGACGTTTTTAGGGTGCATGGGTATACTTGATCATTTATCTTGGTACATGGGATCACTTGTCTTGGTTTCTAACCATGGGGAAACTTCTCATAGGTGTGGTGTATTGAATCATTTGCATAGTACGTAGGATCATTTTGCATGGATTCAAATAAAGAACACATCCCATAGAGTTTTGGATAGGGTGAGGGTGCACATGATCATGGTGTTCCACCCATATGACTTGCACATGCTTGGGGTGGCCATGATTTTATGGGTTCACAAGAATCAAATAAAAATTAATATCTCCTTATTTACAAGGAATTATGATTTATAACCTATAGTTTTAGAATCACGTGAACCTAATGCAAATTTGAAGGTGTGGTTTAGCCCAAGGTAATTTTATTTCAAAAATTTTTCTTATTTAAGACCCACTAAGGTCATTAGGTAAATAAAAATTCAAATCTAGGCCAATTGTCCTAATTTTTTGATATGTCATTCATTTTGTTAGTTAATGTCATTATGTTTCGTTTCGGGTCATTTTGATTCCCTGAAGTACTCTAAATGCCAATTCTTTTTAAATTTGGACCCCACGAAGGGGGTTTGGCAAATGAAAACCCTAATCTTGACCATTTGTTCTAATTTTTGGATATGTTGTCCAATTAGTTGGTTCATGTCACCTTACTTCGTTTCACATTGTTTTGGGTTCCTAAGGGTCACCAAATAAAACTTTTCGAAACTTGCCAAATTTAGGCCCAAAATGAGCCTAGTTTCATTTTGCACCCAAATTTCAATGAATGGACATTGGATTTCATTTCATAAAGTACAAAATTTTCAAGGCATTACAAGAAGAGGCTACCTTGGAATTAGAGAGTGAAATGAAGAGGAAATACCCAAACCTATTCACCAGAAGTGGCTAACCAAAGAACATCGTTTAGATATGTGATCAATCTTAAGTTTCAAGGATGAAATTATTTTAATGGGTTAGATTGTAGTAACCTAAGTTTTAGAAGCAAAACAAACAAAAAAAATGTTAGATTGGACTGCGATCTTGTGTCAAAGGGGAGACCTTCTTGTGAGACTGCGGTCCTCGTGAGGAAGACCATGGTCTTGTGTGTCAGTTACGTAAGAAACAATGTCCATGTGTGGACCAAGGTCTTGGGTCAGGAGGACCACAGTCCTGCAATAAAAAAATTGTGAAAATCTAGGCAAGGATGTGAGATTGCGGTCCTATGATTAGGAATGTGTTACGATCACAATCCTACAGTTGAAAACTAGAAATGGAAGTTGGGCACCAAGTCATCTATATATTACAATGTGCGCAAAAACCCTAATCTTTAGTGTTCATCCGACAATCGTGCACACTGTTATCAGAACCAAACCAAACCCTAGCGTCAACAGTCAATCTTCTCATCCTCACACATGCCTCCTAAGTCGAGTACACACCATTCAACCTTCTACTTGCGATCCCAAAAGCACTGTTAAGGGAAAAGCTGCACAAGAATGCCACAATTTCATGTAGAACCTTAAATCCATGCAAGAACGAGTTCTAAGGTAACAACTATCTCTCAACAGATTGTCTAAGTTTCTTACCATGATCTACCACAAATACAATCAACTATGATGACTTCGAGCACTATTTTCATTCTTTGTACTCCATAGAACCTTAGAACCACTATTTGAGATGTTTTAGAGAGGCGAACAAACGAAGCAAGGAATGGAACCTAAGTATAAAAACCTTTTATCCATTTGAATACCTAATTTTAGATTCTAAGAACAATGCATAAGGTCCCTTATGCAAGAGGAACTAAGAAACACATAAACAATGATATTCCTGAGAACTCGGCTCTTAGTTTGTTACGCTGTCGTGGTTATAACCTTGGATATTGCGATGACAAAAGTTTCAACTTTCTTGCCCAAACCACTATAGTATTTGATGGTTTTGGCCTATTTGTGTAGCATATATCATGTAGATGACTTAATAGTGATTTTAGGAGTTAAGAACAGCGCAAATACTTATACTGGCAAAGATTTACATGTTAAACTACTAGGTTGAGAATTTGTAACCACCGACGCTGAGAGTTAGAATGAGAAGAGTATAATAAGAGGTGAGAATGACTACCTAAAACTCTTTAGCATTATTTTGATGTGAATATGAAACATGACCATGTGCTTATTATTATTTATTGTTTAGAAGCATGCTAGGAATGTATGAGTCTCATATGAATACCTAGTTGCCTTGTTGTGGATTCATAGCATGCCTACTAGTGTATGAATCTTTATTACAGTTTAGAATCCATGCTATGCATGCAATGTAATGAATATTATGTCTGATGTGACTACAACAATGATGAATTGTTTATTTATATCCATTGCAATGTATATTAGATATTGAAATTGTGAAAATGCTTGTGGTCGCTTATTTAAGATGATTAAGTGAATGAACCATGTACTGGCATGGTGATGAAGATACCGCAGTCAGGTTCGACATCATCGTGGGTATTCCTAGCCCTAAACGGGTCTCTAATTGAAATGGGACTGTAAGTTTAAGTGAGACTTCATTCCCTTGTTTGATGATCAAGTGAGATATCAACCCTGAGATAGGGTTCTGAGTATATAATGGACCTTCGGGCTTTACATTGAATACTCCAAACCTAAGTTGAAATGTCAAGGAAGAAATTCTTTTGGTCTTAATGTAAACTTAAATAATTGAATCGTTGAAATGCTTAATGCACTGCAAGTTCTTGCATGTTTGTATTTTGACTATTATAATGCTCGATATGTGTTATGTAAGATCCACTAGGCTCTTGAGCTCATCCCGACTAATCTATTTTCAGGTAACCCTTGAAGACACTTATGTTGACAAGTGAGGAGCTTCATTTTTGTAGTCACGATACACCTCACTGTTGAGGTTGTGTAGGAGTAGCATATTTGTTGTCTATTAGTTTGTAGGGCATAAGACCCACATTTAATTCATGTTTGGGCATTTTAATTCATTGACTTTGGTCATGGGGCCAGGTATTGTTTATTTAACCCATTTGAACTCAAGCACGGGGTCTAAGGATTTTTATTTATCTCAAAGTTCAATCATGTTATTGTTTTTAAATATGTTATCCCTATTTTAAATCATGCGTGGTAGTATTGTTTATGTGTCTACACTCTGATATTTGATTCGGATGGTGTGAGAAAGGAAAGAACACAAGTAATGTCCCAGTTCTCAAATATTGAAAGCGAGAGTGATCGCATCGTTTGACGTGATTCTGTCTCGAGGTGAGAGACGAAGACACCTAGTCAGCGGTGTATACAACAGGATTCGAGGGTCATGGCATTACAATATTAGCTTAAGAAAATTCAATAATCTCACCTCAAACACCATTAATACATTACAATAGTGTCACACCTATTTCCAAACCACTTCTCGATTGTTTTGCCTCTTGATTAATTGAAGTATTCTATTTCAAAACCCTCTCCAAAAATTGTCTCCCATAGTCCCAAAATTCCCTTTGGATTTTAGCCAACTTAGGATCAAGTGGAACAAATCAATTAGGCTTTGAGAAAGGGTGTAAAATCTAAAACCTTTTTTTTAAAATTTATGTGTTTATTATATGTTATATTAGGATGTTTAGCGTAACAAATAACATTATTACTAATTAATGCATGATTATATTATTTGCATATGATAAAGTACATGTGTTATCAAAATAAGCATGCACGTAAGTATAAAACAAAGTAATTGATAGTATTTCTTGTAAAAATTAAATAAATAACATTGATTAAATCAATTGGCCGGGATGTTATAATAGTTTTGATAGGATTAAAATTAAATTTTTTTAATTTTTAGTGTAGGAAAATAATTGTGTACATATAACAAAAAAAAACTCAATTAATGGTATAGTTTTAGTAATTGAGAAAAAATGTAATAGTAAATATTTATTATTAAAAGTTTTTAGAAAATTAACTTAATTTTTAAAACAATTAACTTGCTGGAAATTATGTTAAAAATTAGATTGAAATATTAACTTCTACAAAATTACTGTAAGAAAAGTAGAAAATGATGTAGTTTAAGCAATTGTGAAAAATAACAATAAATAAAATTAGTTTTAGAAAATTTTCAGCAAATTTAGTGGCTGGAAATTTGATTAAAAAATTAGTTTGAAATAAAAATGATAATTTATATTAATAGGTTATGGCCTATTGGATTGAAAAATAAATCCATTAAAGCTTTAATGTAGGAATTTGACAAAAATAAATATAAATTATAGAAAACAGAAAAATAAAAATATTTTTGCAAAAAAAAAAAACAAGTTTTTACTTCCTGGAAAATAAAATATAATAAATATCAAACAATAAAATTTTTATTGAAATATTACTAAATATAGAAAAAGGGTTGTAAGTGTAAATAATGATTATTAAATCCAATTACCATGTGAAATAGACATGATAGTTCTATTTAAATTTTTAGGAATAAAACTAACCATAATATTTTCAATAAAAATCAGCTATAATGAGTCTTATGAAGAAACATAATATTAATTAAGTTCACAATGGAAATTAAGAGAATAGCGCACAAGTAGTACACTAAAAATAGTGACAATGCTCTATGAAATAAAAGTAAAATAAAATAAATTATAAAACCTAAAAAATGAAGCTTTAACATATTAAAATTACTGAAAGATTTAGCTTTATATGATCTAGGTCAATACCTTGAGTAGATCTTAAACCAGTGCAGATCTCGAGGAATTGAGTTTTAAAAAATTTGGATATGATTTTTTAATTTTAAAGTGTTATTTTGATTTAAATAAAGTATGCATGTATGATTCGTAGTTAGGAATATAATTTTAATGAATGTTATTGTATGATTAAGAGATTTGTTTTATGTAATGGTTGATGTCATGTGGATTATTTATTATCATGCAACTAATGTTTTTATGATTATCATATTAGCAATGCATCCATGCATTATTTGAATTGTACATATGATTTTGCTTTGCCATGGTTATGAAAATTTACTAAAGAAAGATTAATAAAGATTTTAACTATGTATCATCATGGTGACTTACCAATGAGTGTCATCGTGAGTGTTCAAACGCTAGATCTGACCTCAAGCATAATTTGATTAATGATTTTTTGATGAGGTTATTTGAGATGTAACTGGAAGTCTAGAATAGATCCCACTTCTATGATTCATGAGATGGGTTTGAATGTCTAGAATAAACTTCACTCCCCATTTGTGGAACACCAAGGAAAAGTCCTTTTGGTCTTGATGTCAAATAATTAACTATTTGAAACACCTAATCTATGAGAGTATTTGGTATGTATTCTTTGTTTAGTTGAAATAATGGTTTAAATATTTAGAATGACATCCACTAGGCTCTTTTGAGCTCACCCCTTTTCTAATGTTTGAGGTACACATTGATTAGAAGTTGGCAGAGGCTCATGAGAGCTATCTTTTATGCATTTATTTTATCAATCTAGTTATTTTAGTAGTTGGGCATGTTGGCCATATTTCATTTAGTAGTTTTTACATTTCTCTTGAATAAGGAAGGTTGCTTAACTTATGAAATTTTAGTGGATTTCATTATAAGTTGAATTTTTAGAGGATTATGAAATTGAGTCTTTTATTCCTTGTTAAAGATATTTTTTTTAAAAAATGATGATGTATTACATAACCTGATATGGCAAGAAATTTAATTGGGTTAACAAATACCTAATGATATAGTGACAACCCATTTCTCGAGTGGCCATGATGTGTTGTTGTTATATTTTCCATTTTATTATATGGATTATAATTGTACAAGGGCAACTTGGCAAATTTGCCCTTTGGGACGGCCATTGGGAGGTGGAGCGTTATAAGGAATAACTTCTCTCTTCCACAGATAGATCAATTAGTGGATGCAACTGCTAGGCATGAACTGCTAAGCTTCATGGATGCATGCTAAAGGTATAATCAAATCAAAATGGCCCCTAAAGATGAGGAGAAGATGGTGTTTATTATAGATTGCAAACTCTTCTACTACATAGTCATGCCTTTTGGGCTAAAAAAATGTGAGAGCTACATATCAGTGGATGTTTAATTTACTCTTTCGAGAAAAGATTGGAACCAACCTGGAGGATATGTTGTGAAATGTTAGTGAAAATTGCAGCCTCCGCTCAACATCCAAAGGATCTCAAGAACACTTGTGAAATACATCAATGACATTAGATGAGACTCAAAGGACATTATCTAATAACCCAAGTTTTAGAAGCAAAACAAACAAACAAAAAAATGTTAAGATCGTGGTCCTCAAAATTGGGACTATAGTCTTGCATCAAATGTGTGGCATTCTGGTGGGACAACGGTCCAGGCACGGAGACTGTAGTCCTGTGCTAAAAAGTTCATAAAAAGCTGCCAAGGACGTGTTATCGCGATCTTGGATCACAGTCTTGTGATTAGGAACAATGCTAACACTGCAGTCCTAGGATAAAAGACTGTAGTACTACTATTGAAAGCCAGAAATAGAAAGTGGAGCGCTAAAACGTGTATAATATATCCACTAGTGCACAAGAGAATGAAACCCTAATCACACAACTCCACTCTACAGTTATCACCGTGCTCATCAAGAAAACTCGAGCCGCCTCTGTAACCTTTCTCCTCTCCCTCTCACACATTCTAAGTTGATTTCAAATCTTCATTCCCTTCCAAGTAGCATCACAACAGAATGGGAGAACTGTGCCAAGGATACACTGCGGGATGTTGAGTAGATTTTCGAAACTAAGTTGTAAGTAATTCTAAACCATTTCTTATTAATAGGTGTTTTCGGATTTGTTGTAATCCATTTTTGCACTAGTTGCAAACACTAACTGAAGGAGAATGACATGGAAAGAACACTGTAATTACGTTCTAGAACCTCAAACCTCTGTCAAAGAGTATTCAAGGTAAAGATCCAACTCTTAGATACTTACACTAATTTTATGTCACGTTCTACCACAAGCAAGACCAACTATAATGATTCCTAAATTGTTATTTCATTCTCCGTACATAATAGAACCTAAGGACTACTGCTAGAAAGGTTTCAGAGAGACAAATAAGAGGAGCAACTATTAACGAAGAGGTATAAATTAGTGCTACCCACTAAATACTTATTTTTAAAACCTAAGTTTAATGTATTGAAGTTGCAGTCATGAGGGAAATGGAAAACGCTCACTAGATGCGATTTTCTAGAATACCTCGTGAATATTGTGACATTGCATACTGTAGCACACTACAATGCGAGAACAACCTCGCATTACTATGGTAACGCTAGAGATACAGTGGTAACATGATAACCATTCTATTTTTTGGACTATTCACGCAAGAAACCTCGAACACCATAATATTGCCCCTATACTGCAGTACCTAAAAGAAATGTACGGTAATACATGACTATTATGTCCCATTAGCATACCCTAAGCAACATAGATTAAGGCAACATTTGACTATGTGTCGAAGATATTTAAATTATTATGTTTAATCACCAAAGGTAAAGGATACATGGCATTCGGAATATCAAGGAGAGTAATTAGGAAGAATCAAACAAGTATTAGGTGGAGATGACTATCCACTCTATCTAATATTATTTTAGTCTCAAATATAATACATGACTGCATATTTACTGTTTTGCAATCTTAGAAGCATGCTAGGAATATAATGGCACTTCGTCGTATGATTGTCTGCCTATGATACTATGGTAGCATGACATATGACTTTCTATTATCCAATATTGTCTCAAGAATATGCCATTGATGTTGCTTATTGAATAACATGATTCCATGTGACCCGATGCATGAGAATTTATTAGCATGTCTTGTGTATACATGGTTTGTGATAGTGATACTGGTATGCATGATTGTTCTCACTAACTAAAGATAATTAAGAGTCTAACCATGTACTGGGGTGATGATACAGATATGATGGCAGTAGTCTAGTATCATTGTGTGTATTTCCCCACCCTAGGCAAGTGACTATGCTATTGTGCCAGTAATTGAGATGGACTGGGGATCAAGTGAAAACCTCACTTCTAAAGTTGTGTCATGATGAGGAATTGGCTTTCAGGGCATTACTTCCAAGAGTTCGAATGAAGGGGAATACCAAGGAGATTCATTTTGGTCTTAACATCAACCTAAATAATTGAAGTGTCTAAAACGCTTAATGATTTATAAGTGTTTGCATATGTTATGTTTCTGACTTTGATAATGTTCAAGATGTATTGTATATGATCCACTGGGCTCTTGAGCTCACCTCCACTAATCTCTTTTCAGGCAACCTTTGAAGACATGTGTGCTGATAAGTGGTGGAGATAAATTTGGTAGTATTGGTATCCCTCACTAATGAGAATGAATAGGAGTTAGTAGATCATTTACTACTTTTAGTTGTAAGGCATGGGACCCGCACTTAATTTATGTTTTGTTTTATTCATTTATTAAACTAGGCCATGGGGCCAAGTATTTGTTTATTAACTCATTTGAATTTAGGCCATAGGGTTATAGTATTTTAGTTATTTTTGAGTTTAATTGTATTGTTGTTGGTGGACATATCATCCCTATGCTCCAGTTATGCATGATACTATTGTTTATGTTTCTACACTCTTATATTTTGTTGGATGGTATGAGAAGGAGAAAGAATGTAAGTAACATCCTAGTTCCCAAATATTGAAAGCGGGAATGACTACATCATCAAACTTGACTTTGTCTCGAGACAAGAGATAAAGAGGCCTAGTCAACGGCATATGTGACAAGATTCAAGGGCTGAGGTATTACACATTACTTGAATGCTATGGCGGGTACATGCAAAGGAATGATCAAAAGGGTTGTATTTGCCAGAGAGTTAGGAGTCCCTATTATAATGCATGTGTCACACCACATAGGTCGGACCCACCGCATACCTCGGCCACACACCGTGGATGTGGTGACTCACCAGGTACTGTCCCCACCCCTTGGGGTTTTCTCTCACCTCCGTAGAGATTCAAACTTGGGACCTAGGGCTTAAGTACCCAAATTTAACGAAATTCGCAACCATTGAATCATCCGGTGTAACACCCAATCCAATCCTAAGCAAAAAAGGCACCTTTTTTTGTAACACACTGACACACCAGACACACTGGGACACACTGGGTAACTCAAGGTATTGTCCCTTCCCCTTGGAGTTTTCTCTCCTCCGCAGAGTTTCAAACCCACGACCTGAGGCTTAAGTACATAAATTTCATAAAATCTACTACCATTAAGCTGTCAGCTCAATGGTAGTTCGTTTCGTGAAATCAAAGTACTTGTGTCACAAGTCTTTGGTTCGAATCTCCACAAAGGTAAAAGAAAACCCCAGGGGGAGGGGACCGTACTTTGTGAGTCACCACAGGTGCGGAGGCCCTGTGGGCCCAGGATTGGGTTGTGATAATAAAAAGGCACTTTTTTATTGTCACACACCCCCCGGACACACCGCAGACTCTTGACTCACAAGATACTGTCCCCTCCCCTCAAGGTTTTTTATCGCCTCCACAGATATTCGAACTAGACAGCTTAATGGTAGCGAGATTCGTCAAATCTAGGTACTTAAGCCTTAGGTCCCAAGTTTGAATCTTTACGAAGGCGACAGAAAACCCAGAGGGGAGGGGATAGTACCTTGTGAGTCAAGAGTCTGCAGTGTGTCCAAGGGTGTGTGACAATAACAGCTCAATGGTAATAGGTTTCATGAAATCAAGGTACTTATGCCCTAGGTCCTTGGTTCGAATCTCCAAGGAGGCGAGAAAACCCCAAGGGGAGGGAACAGTACCTTGAGTCACTCGGTGTGTCCTGGTGTGTCTGGTGTGTCAGTCTGTTACAACATAACTACGTTGTAGTCTCATTATCATATGAGACATCATATGAGCTAGAAATTTTTGGAGTTTGTAGCCAACAAAAAGGAAATCAAGGCAACCCCAAACAAAATCAAAGCTATATTGGAAATGAAGTCTTCATGAACCCTGAAGGAAGTATAGAGGTTGATTGGATGTATAGTGGCTCCAAATAGATTTGTCTTACGATCCATTGATAAATGCCTTTCTTTCTTTAAGATAATTAAAAGAAAGCCTGTGATCTGGGATGAAGACAATGAATGAGCTTTCAAGGACCTAAAGGGTAGAAGCTTCTCCTATGCTTATCCGTCTCACCTGTCGTTATGAGTTCAATTTTGATAAAAGAAGACCAAGAACAATAAAGACCTATGTATTACATTAACAAAACCCTCATGGACTAGAAACCAGATACCTAGAGAAATAAAAGATAGGTTAGAGCTTGTAATTAGGAAGTTGCAGTCATATTTCCAAGCACAGACCATCATTGTGGTGATAAACATCCAATTCAAAAAATATTACAAAAGCCTGATATCTTTGGATGGTTGGCCAAATGAGTAATCGAGCTGGGGGAATTTGATATTGAATTTTGACTAAGAATCACCATCATGGATCAAGCATTAACGAATTTTGTCAAGGAATTCTCCTCGCATACAGAAGAAGAAAAAATAAGAAGAGTAGAAGAAAAAGGAAAGAAAACAACAATAGAAGAGATGTATCCATGAAAAAGAGGAGTGGTCATGCTTGCTCATCCAAATTAAAGCCAAGAATGATGGCCCCCAAACTTGCCCCTCCTAGCTCATCGGGCTCCTTCCCCTTGTTAGCTACCCCCTCTACAGCAATTGAGTGTTCCACCTAAGTCGTGAATGCATTCTGATCAAATTGCTTGGCCATAGCTCTATCTTGTGTAGCATCTAGGCACTTGAAGATGTACTTATCAAAGCCCAAGAGGTCGACTAAGCCCTTGAAGTAATTATTAAAGTCTAGGAAAAGTTGGCACTACCCCTTGTTGCATTCATCAATCTCCTAAAATTCTTTGGAAGCCTTAAAGGCCTCAATAACCTTCTTAGCAATTTCATCTCGATCTTGCTCGAGTTGAACAACTCTCTGAGCAAGGGACATCTTCTCCTTCTCCAACACCTTGAACTCGGCCTGAGCCTTGGCTTGTATAACACCCTGACCCCCACCTCAGTGGATCGGACCACATTGCGGGTCGGGCTGTATTGCTTTTACAAGTGACTCACACTTGACTTTCTATTTTTTTTATCCTAGGTCTGTTGGACTTTTAGAGTACAAGTGACTCAATTACATGTACTTAATTCAACAAGATAGGATAATTAGAGATAAAATAATTCTTCAACTGTATTGATGAAAAGGAGTACATCAAATGTAATGTAACACCCCAACCCCCAAGACTTTCAATTGAACTTAACCACAAGGCGGGCTAGGCCAGTGTCACTTTACAAGTACGCAACTTGATTTTCTATTTCAATTATCTCATGCCTTAATAAAATTTAAGAGTACATAACTCAAATTTAGGAATTAAATTAAATAAGGCAATAATACAAGAAATAAATAATTTCATAACCTTTATTAATTTAATAAAGTGGAGTACATAACTCAATGTTAAAAAGACACTATTATAGCAGAATATTCAAAACTTGGACAACGTGCCCTTAAATAGAAATTAAAAACTTTTTAAATTAAAAAAAGGCTTAACTAATATTCATAGTTGGCATCAAGTCAATTTCTTGAAAAGTATGAGAGGAAGGGTGAGCACATAACCTAGTGGATCTTTTTCAAACAACTAATTACTATTTTAGATTAACATCACATTCAAATTCAAGCACTTGTAAATTATTATGCATTTCAAACAATATTTTGTTTACAGTTGTAAACTTTACTAAAAGGGTTTCAAAGCCCTTGATGCTCTTTATCTAAATACCTCCCTTGAGTGAAAAGGCATTCTTTATGCCAAGTTTCATTGGACTTAGGGCCTAACCCATATTCCAAGTATTTTCGGATATCACCAATGTGAATTAATCACATGTAAAGAACACCCACAATGACCCTTATGTTCACTATGACAGTACGTGGTTCTTAATCTCAACATCTTCCATTAAATCTCATACTCATAAATCATAAATAAAATAATTTTGGCATGTTTAACACATAAACATTCAAAGCATGAAAACAAACACATAGTATGCATCATACTTTAAAATAAACTTAAACATGCATAATCTAAGCATGGCATTGTTTCATGATCAACTAACATGACATACATGCAAATCTAAAATTTTAAATCATGTTCTTCAAACCCAAATATGCATAATAAATTGAAATCAAACATACATAAACATGGTATTAAACTAAACAAGTAAATAGAGGTTTGAGAAGTCACTTCAACCTCAGTTGAAGAAATCAGTTGAAAAATATCTGGCAGCACTTCGTTACTTCAACTCTAACTGTCATTGAATTTCTACAACATCCCGTTACTTCTACCCCAAATAACTATTTAGAATAGCCCCAGAGAGAAAAAGAATGCCAAGAGAGAGGCAGAGGGGGAAGAGATAGTAAGAAGGACGTATCAGTTCTTGCTAAGATGAAAAGATTGTGGGCACAGAGCCCCTTTATATAAAGTTTTAGAGGTCGAGATTTAGCAAATTCGTATGCTTATGTAACAAGGAAATTCTCTATTTTCCTTGGGATGCCGCACGGTTTTGGATTTGTATATCAAATTAGGGTTTTGTTCTCTCTCTAGTGTGCACTAGTAGAATTGCCCAATTCTTCTAGGTCAGATTTATCTTAAAGTCTCACACGTTATATATATACCCATATCTATATTAATAAATACTCATTTACTATTAACTAGTAAATTATTTAAAGAATTTGTATTTTATTTTATTTTCTAATTTCTGAATTTACTGATCACAATATATATATATATATATATCAAAGTTTCTTATATATTAAGTGATGTGCGCCAATTATGAAGTTTCCTATATCAAATTTTATCAAAGTTTCCTTATGCTTTGAAATTTTGGGTGAAATTTAGGCGTATAAGTGAGGACGATCATGAGTGTCAATTTCACATTTGCACATGGGTCGACTGTCCAAAGTTTTAGGGGGAGAGGTTGTGCACAATTGTCTATGGCACACCCTTGGAATTTGGTGAAACTTCAAGATGGAAAGTGGGGGAGAAAAAAGACAAGGTTAGTTAATGTAAAAATCATTATATATATATATATATATATATGATACAAAACGTCACCTTACACTTTGCTATACAAAATATTTAATATATTACATATATTACACATCTTCGCTCTACTATTAAATGAATTTAATTACATATATTATATACACATATTATATAATATTATCTTTATAACCATATATTATATAATATTATATATATTTACATATTAATACACATACTGAAATTACATTTATACTCATCTAATATTTAATATTCGCATCACCTATATAATATATACCTACACACACACACACACACACACACACACACACACATACATATACATATATATATTTCTATGTCTTATTCATTCTTGGATACCAAAATTTCTCAATTAATTTCATTTATGTTATACTTTAGAGTGTACACAATTTATATCTAAAAATGTTATAAAATTTTCAAAGTCAAATTATTTAATTTAATTTCGTTCATCAAATTTCGTACAAATATTTAGGGTATTACATTCCACCCCCCTTAAATGAATTTTGTCCTCGAAATTTTGTACTTATTCAAGGGTTCCTAGCAAATAAATGTGGGTACTTGGTCTTTATTTCGCTCTCCAGCTCCTAGATAGCTTCTTCAATCCCATGATGCTTCCACGACATCTTAATTAAGTGAATATTCTTAGTTCTCAAGTTTTGTACCTTGTGATCAAGGATTCTAATTGCTATTGTTTCATAAGTGTCATCCTCTTGAATATTCACTTCTTCTCAGTGGATGACGTGAGAAGGTTCTGGTTCATACTTTCTCAGCATCGACACATGGAACACATTGTGAGCTGAGGTCATCCAGTTTGGTAGCTCCAACTCATAAGCACATTTTTCGATTCTCCTAAGTATTTCAAAGTTTCCAACAAATATCGATAATAACTTGCCCTTGAATCCAAACTTCTGAAAACCCTTCTAGGCGTCTCCTTCTCTTTTTAGCATAACTCTTCTAGTGACTCTGAGCTGTAGTCAACTCTTTCATATTAGTTTGACTTGGTTGTTCATTTCTTCCACCAAGTCTGGCCCAATAAGAACACGATCCTCAAGCTCAGCCCAACAAGTTGATGATCTGTAGGGCCTTCCATAAAGAGCCTCATATAGGGTCATCTTGATATTTGCCTGATAATTATTGTTATAAGCAAACTCTGCTAAGTGCAGGTATTGTTCTAGTTTCTTTAAAGTCTAGTAATACAAGATCTCAACATATCTTCTAAGGTTTGGATAACTCTTCCAGACTGCCCATCTATCTAAGGATAAAAAGCATACTCATGGTGAGTTTGGTGCCCAACTCCTTCTGTAGTCTCTGCCAAATCGAGAAGTGAAGCGAGAGTCTTGGTCAGATACTATCATCTTGGGCACACCATGTAGTCTTACTATCTCTTTCACATACAATTCTCCCAACTTACGAACTTGGTCTGTGGATCTAATTGGCAGGAAATGAGCCACTTTGGTTAGATGATCCACAATCATCCAAACAATGTCTTCTCCTTTCTAGTTCTTAGGCAAACCACTCACAAAATCCATGGCAATGTTATCCACTTCCATTTAGGGATAGGGAGTGGTTGTAACATTCCAAAGGGTTTTTGGTGTTCTATTTTCACTTGTTGACAAGTTAAGCACTTAGAGACATGCTTAGCCACATCTCTCTTCATCCCTTTCCACCAGTACATCTTTTTGAGGTTTTGGTACATTTATCTTTGTTTGGATGCATTATATACTTCATTTGATGAACCTCATCTAGTATGATTTGTTTACTAGGTCCATTCTGAGGTATACAAATCCTATTTCCAAGCCTTAGGGTATTTTTTGCATCTAACCTAAAGTCATTATGCATACCCTATCTAACTCCTTCTATTAGGCCTATAAGCCACTTGTCTTGCCTCTATTCCTCCCTAATCTGATGTATTAGATCCAGTTGGCAAGGCATGATATAGAGGTAGGCTTGTTTGTCATTCAAGGTTACACCCAACCTAAAATCTTCGATCAATTGGTACATTTGGCCCTTCTCTTCCTCCTGTTTGTTGAACTTCCTACTCAAGGCATCAGCCACAACATTAGTCTTTCCCGGATGGTAGTGTAATTGGAAATCATAGTCCTTAAGGAACTCTATCCATCTCCATTGCCTGAGGTTCAACTCCTTCTAGGTGTAGATGTACTTCAAGCTCTTGTGATCCAAAAATATTTCAAATTTCTTACCATAAAGGTAGTGTCTCCAAATTATTAAGGCAAATACAATGGTTACTAACTCTAGGTCATGAGTAGGGTAGTGTCTCCTAGTCCACTCAGTGAAACATCAGTATAAAGGGTAAAGGTAACACCATGGGTTGGAGTAACTATGATAGAGGTCATAGTCAATCTCTTCTTCAATTCTTGAAATGATTGTTTGCACTTCTCATCCCAATTGAACTTAACTCCCTTCCTGTTAGTGTGGTCATAGGTGCTGCTAGTTTAGAGAAATCTTGGATGAACCTTCTGTAGTATCCAGCCAAGCCTAAGAAACTGCTAATCTTTGTAACTATCTTTAGCTACTTCCAATTCATAATAGCTTCCACCTTCTCCAGATCTATAGAGATGACTTCTGCTGATATTACATGGCTAAGGAACTTGACCATCTTCATCCAAAATTCACACTTGCTAAACTTGGCATATAATTGGTGTTTTTGGGGCTCTCCAACACTATCCACAAGTGTTCCAAGTGTTCAACTACTGTCTTTGAGTAAATCAGGATGTCCTCCACGAATACCACCACAATCTAGTCAAGATATTGTCTAAAAACTTAGTTCATTAAATCCATGAAGGCTTCTGGGTCATTGGTCAAACCAAAGGGCATCACAGTGAACTCAAAGTGTCCATATCTTGTTTTGAAGGTTGTCTTGTATATGTCAGACTCCCTGATTCTCAACTAGTGATAACCCAACCTAAGATCAATCTTTGAGAAATGAGTGGTTCTTCTCAATTGATCAAGCAAGAGTGTACTTATTCTTCACTGAAGCTTGGTTTAGCTTCCAACAGTCGACACACAGTCTCATGGAACCATCTTTCTTCTTCACGAATAATACAGGAGCTCCCCAAGGTAAATTACTCGACTTGGTGAATCCTTTTTCCCTAAGCTTGTCTAGTTGAGACTCAAATCGATCAATTCTACTAGAGCCATTCTATAAGGAGGTATGACTATAAGGTTAGTTCTAGGGTGAAGTTCAATCTTGAACTCTAAGTCTCTAATAGGTGGTAGTCCAAGTAAGGTGTCTGAGAACACATCCTCGTATTCACTGACCACTATTAAGTCTTGGATCCTCTTTAGTTCAATAAGTTTTTCTTTAAAGAGTTCTTCAAACTCATTCTTCTGCTTTCAGCAATTCATGATGGCTAAGGTTGGACTCCTTGGTAGTATTTGCATATCCCCATTAATTCTATAGTTTTCCCCATAAGGTAAGGTTATGGTCACTTGTCTTTTAGGACAATCTATCTGGGTTTGGTACTGATCTAACCAATCCATTCCCAAGATTACATCATAGCCATAGAAAGGTAAAATACATAGGTCAACCATTAAGAGTTTATCCCCAAACCTTAGGTCACAACTACACATTCTTTTTGAAGTCATAGTGGTCCCTATTGGTGTGGACACATTCAAAGTTATGGGTAGTGTTTTTGTCACAAGTTGTGACCTATCAGCTAGTTTCTCAAAAAATACATGATTTTGGGGCATCTAAGTCAAACAATAGTTTTACAACATTGAATAATAGGAATATACCTTCCACTGCAGGGGTTGGGTCTTCCTGGGTCTCAATAGCAAACATTATGGCTTGGTTTTGATAACGGCCTTGGTTTTACCCCTGATTGGCATTTTGATGTTGTTGCTTGACTTGAAAACAACCATTCTGACCTCTTCTCTAAGTGTTTTACTATTGCTGAGGAGCCTAAACTGGTGCAGTCGGGCAATTTCTAGCTATATGGCCTCTCTACCTGCATATGTAGCACAACCCTTGTCTCTTTGCTTGCTCCCTTGACTCATCGTTATTCTACCCCTGTCTCTGCAGTGCATTCCCATCGTTCTTACTTTTCCTCTGAGCCCCTTGATCACTTCATTCTCAGGCTCTTATTCTTACCCCTCAACCTTTGTTCTAGGTTGAGTTATTGTTCTAGCGTTAGGGCCTGGGCCTTTTCTATGACGTTTTTGTATCCTTAGGCCCAATGTTCTCACTATCTTTCAAATCTTCATCTTGAGACCCTGTGCAAAACGATTAGGGTTCATTCTTTCCTCCCTAATCAAATCTTGTGAAAATTTGGCCAGTTTAGTGAACTATCTTTCATACTTAGCTACAATCATCTCTCTTTGGTTCAACCAGACAAAGTCTTCCTATAGCTTGCTCAAGGTTGCTTCTGAAAAAAAAATTTTCATAAAAGATCTCTGTGAATTTCTCCCAACTCATAGCATCAACATTCGTGTTAGGGTCCATCCTCGTCACACGACACCAACTTCTGGTCAGTCCCTTGAAGTGGTGTGTGGCCAGTGCCACCTTTCTTAACCCTCTTACCTTCAATACATTGAGAATTTCCTCCATCTATTGGTACCAATGGTCAGTCGAGATGCAATCTGTAATACCATCAAATGAAGGAAGGTGGACCTTCTGTAGATCTATCAACATTTTTCTTTGTTTCTCATCATCCGGATCCTCCTGAGCCCTTTGACATTCAGGAGCTGGGGCCACAGGTGCTGGTTGCTAAACCTAGATGGGTTCAGGTACTTGAGGTTGAGGTATTACCTAAGGGAGTATCTTGGGTAGAGCCTTTATCAGTTGATCCATGACTCTCCGAGCAACTTCATTCATCATATTCTCCATTCGAGTCCCCATGCCAGTAGGTATTTCCTGATCCCTTTGCTCTGTCTCGTTAGAAGTGGTGGATCTGGTAGCATATTTCTTGTTGCAGCCATTATCTACAAATCAAGTAGATTGTCAATATTTGCCTTGTCAAATCATTCGTACTATCATGACTCTAGATTCATGTCTCTAGGTTCTCAATTTTTTTAGTGGCCTAATAGTTTATTCTTCTAGGTTCTTATTTGTTTTTGGGTATAAGATTTGGTTTTATACGACATACATATAAACAAATCAAGCATGTTTTTCAAACAATCATGAAATCATACAAGTTCATGCTAGTATAGCAAAATTTCAGGCTTCCATCCAGGTTCAAGTGTCACATACCACTCTACCCCTTCCACTTAGACTTTCATTCAGAAAATTGTCACACCCAAACAATTTTGCTAATGTCTTGATAACTAAGGTTTTCCAAGCCCACTATACCTAACTATTTCATACCAACCAGGCATAGAAAAACAAGTTTTTCCAAAGTCACCAATCATTTACCAAACATGGTCCATCATTATCCGAGTCCAGGCTTCCTCCATACCCCCGAATCCGTATGCATCCTATACTACATAGAAACCAAAGATATCAAATTTTCCCGATCTTGTGTCCTGACCAAACAAAGATTATGTTCTCACATATTTTTAGTTTCTAACCTATGTCCTAAAACTTTATGCTTTTGATCCACTGTGCTACCCTTGGCTACACTCATGTTTCTATCTAAGGTCTCTTCCCTAGACCCAAGGTTTCAATCTGGTTAACTCACGACCTTCTGTTTAGTTAAGACACCATTTTTTGCATCTTTTTCAACTTCTAGTTAGTTTCTTGCTCTAATTTTTCACCTTCTAGTTTTCTTTTATAGAAAGTGAGGGTATTCTTCAACTCAGACTACTCATACAAGCTGGTGGGACAACCTCTAAATCGAGCGACGAAATCGAAGTCTGCTTATCAACTGTGTTATCTAAGGCATGATATGTAACACCCACCGGTAATCCTACTTGGACACTTAACCACGTCGTAGGGCCCACGTCATGGCGTGTCACTTACAAGGTACTGTCTCCTGCCCCCTAGGGTTTTCTTTCGCCTCCGTAGAGATTCGGACCTAAGACCTAGGGCTCACCGGGAATCCTACCAGGACTCTTACCCGTGGCTCAATGGTAGCGGGTAATGAAAGAAATAAGTACTTGAGCCCAGGTCTCGGGTTCGAATCTCCGCGGAGGCGAAAGAAAACCCTTGGGGGCAGGGACAGTACCTTGTGAGTGACACGCCATGACGTGGGCCCTACAACGTGGGTAAGAGTCCCGGTAGGATTCCCAGTGGGTGTTACAATAAAAAGGTGCCTTTTTATTGTAACAGCCACCGGGAATCCTACCGGGACTCTTACCTATGTTGTAGGGCTCACGTCATGGCGTGTCACTCACAAGGTATTGTTCCCCCCCTGGGATTTTATTTCGCCTCCATGGAGTTTTGAACCCATGACCTAGGGACAAGTACATTGTTCTTGCAACATCCACTACGATTGATCCAGTAGCTCAATGGTAGCAGATTATGAAATAAATAAGTACTTGAGCCCTAGGTCTTAGGTTCGAATCTCCGCGGAGGCGTAAGAAAACCCCAAGGGATAGGGGACAGTACCTTGTGAGTGACACGCCATGACGTGGGCCCTACGACGTGGGTAAGAGTCTCGGTAGGATTCCCGGTGGGTG
>JAJIYU010001403.1:0-36299 GCA_030144865.1 Tinospora cordifolia | reverse complement strand
GGGGGGGGGGGGGGCGGCCCCCCCCCCCCGGGCGGGGGGGGGGGGGGCGGGGGCGCGGGGGGGGGGGGGGGGGGGGGGGGGGGGGGGGGGGGGGGGGGGGGGGGGGGGGGGAGATAGTAGGGAATTGGATCCAGTTGATTGAGTGAGATGGGAAAGAGATGGATGACGCGGAATAAACCTATTTCAAATACCTGATATGAAAGAAAAAGTAAAAAAACGAAAAAAAATTCTTGATCAACGATCAGAGGATAGGATCGATTCTAGCAACCGAGAGTAGGATGGTGGTTGTATGCCCTGGACAAAGGTGAACAAGCGCTAGTTGCATTGAAGTTCGAAAAGGCACCAGAAGGAGTTTGGCACCAAAGACTTGGTCACCCTCAATCAAAGACTTTTTAGTATTTTCATTGTAAGGATGTTATTAACATAGATAGTAGGAAGAAAAAACCCTCTGTTTGTGCTAGTTGTCAGATGGGCTGTAGTTGTCATTTACCTTTTTCTGTTAATGATAAGAAATCTGACGTTGTTTCAAATTCATTCTGATGTTTGGGGGCCTGCCCTGGTTGCTTCTAATCAAAGGTTTAGGTACTATGTGATTTTTGTGGATGACTGTACTCGTTTTGCCTGGATTTTTTCGTTGCGGCTAAAATCTGATTTTCTCAAGTGTTTTTTAAGCTTTCAAAGAATGGTAGAAAATCGGTTTGATAAAAAAAATGCAAATTTATCATTGTGATGGAAGGGGAGAGTTTGCTCACACAGATTTGCTATCTGAATAGAATCACTACGTGGGGTGGGGGCAACTTGATGCGGGGGAGGCATGAGTGCAGTTCGATCTTGTGGTGTATTCGTTTGTAGCGAATAGGGCTCTTTATTGTTGATTAGTTCGCCTCCGCTCTATTGAAAAGTCTCCATTCCTACGACGGTTTTGTCAACAAACGCGTCTCGGGCTGAATTGACTAACCTTACCCTTAAGAAGGCCTTGCCATAGTTGGATGCTTCGCTTTAGTGTGATTGACGAAAGCTAGGCTAAGTTTGGTAATACCCAAAACAAATGAAAAGAGAACGGGGTTGATGTAAGGCAAGGAACTTGAGCCCCCCCTAACATAAGGAGCAGCAGTGGTCGATCGAGGGAATGGAGGGCCCTTTTACCAAGTCTACAAGATAAAAGATGATAGAGGGCCAACTATCGTTGCGTTGCACAAAACGGTGCCGTCCTCACTTTGAGTTCCTTCCTTCTTAGTCAAATATGATGATACGCCTCAGCTTCAGTAGCCTGCTAGGTGATCGAAATTGCTCAGGTCAATGAAGACTCACTCACCCACCTACTCCTTATCTATCTAATAGTTTCTTTTATCTACTGAATTTAAAAGGCACCGGGCTATAAGATAAGATACAACTGTTGTACTACTTGACTGGTAAGAAAGAGCTTCCATAATAACTGGAAGACTCTTGTATGTACTGTAACCTTCTCTTCCGCTACTAGTAGATTGTTGCACAGAAAGGCTGACAGAAGCAACGTTTCTTAGTGTGCTTAACTTCTGTTAGTAGCGGGCGACAAAGCCATAAAGTTAGTTTAGTTGCCAGCTTAAGCCAAGAAGGTACGAATGAAGTGACAGGCTCGCGGAGTGGCTTTCTTATGTTAGTAATTGTGAACATCTCTCCTCTTCTCTTCTCTTAGCGTGGATAGTTTGCTTGCATGCCGCCTTAGCTTAGGGGCATGTCTCTTTCTTAGTTTCACGCTGGCTTAATGTAAATCTTTTAGTAAGCGTATAACGTATATAATTAGTAGTTGTTTAGTGTAGAAGCAATTCTTTAGTGGTCGCACTGAAAGGTGGAGGTCGTTGAAGATGATGTTATGCGGCGTTCAGAACCAACCTTCAAATGAATGAATTAGAAGGAACGAAGAAGTTGGAAAATGAGATGCCTCTTTCTTGAACTATATCATAAACGGATCTTCCCCTCCACACCAATCACGAGTTTTTATCCATTCTTCTCATATATCGTCGTAATGCCCTTAATGATGGGGTTTGAAAAAGATTTTTCACGTCATTCCCATTTAGGTCCGATTCAGATCCGTCGGTTGTTTCCTTTTCTTCCCAAACCTTTTTCGCTAAATGAGAAAGAAGATGGTACACTCGAATTGTTTTATTTAAGTGCTTATTGCTTGCCAAAGATCCTACTTCTACAATTGGTGGGTCACCGGGTTACTCAAATAAGTCGTGTTTTCCGTGCTTTTCCCATGTTACAACTTTCGTACCCATTCGATTGATCTGGAATGGATTAGTAAACATTCCATTAGGGAGCCCAATCTTGACTCTTCTATGTGGTATTCATTCTTGTTCGGCTCTTGGAATCACATCCTGCAGTGGTGGGAACTGGAACAGCTCACAAAATCCAACCACTTCACCTACCTCATTGCCCCTATCCGTTTCCCGTACCTCTATTGAAATAGAATGGTTTCATGTTCCTTCATCGATTGGTTATTCCTCTCCGTTCGTATCTCCTTTTCCAAGTTCGGTCTTGATTATTTCACAAGATTGAATGGCCAAGTCATTGAAAAGCCTCGATTCGATTGTTTTCTAAGAATGTTGAGCCGGGTATGTAAGCCATGTATCTAGGAGGAACTTCAAAGAAGGGGAAGTGGGTCTAGCAAGATTTCAAAATCATCACAAACCCCCCTTTTATCTTTTCTATTGCAATTTATCGATTATTTTATGATGATTTCTTAACTTTCCATATAGATATATATAAATATAAAGAGATAGGCTAGAAACAACATCTCATATGTCAATGACACCAAAGGGATATTAAATGAACGGAATATGGAATTGGGATATGGATGGAATATAATGAAATAGAGCCACTTTGAGGTTCCCTATGAAATGAGGCATAGAACGGAGCCACTACGAAGAAGTTCTGAGAGTTACAGAGGAAGCTTCAGACAGGATCAAACTCCATATTAGACATTGCCGCAACATCAACTGGTACAAGGAAGCGAAGATCAATATACAAGAAGCATTGCCTTGGGCTGGCTCCACTCATCGACAGGCTATGGGAATAAAAGCATACGAACCCAAGGGTTGCCTTCGAATCGAGGGATAAGGGATCAAATGGAGGATTGATTCGCTTTGCAATAGGCCCCTATCATTACAAGCTAAAATTAAAAGTCAGTATCGATTTCAAGAGCTAAACAAATGTCTCTTTCCGACTGGAAGAATGCCCAATTTGAGGCATCGAGGGGAGGGGCCAAAGTTGAGCTGGAAAAGATCTCGGTGGGGGTAAGGTGGAATAGAACATCCAGTTATTCATTTATAAATGGATCGGCTCGTATCAAATATGGTCCACTTATCATCCCATTGAAAGGTCCCGCGGATCGGCCTGTATCAAATCTCATCTCAGGGGGCAAGGGAGGACTTGCTTTGAGTGGTCGCTCCTTGTGAGCTAGCGGTGTAGTTCCTCTGCTAGGTATAGCTTTACCTCGGCCCATGCCTAGTTGTGGTGCCCTTATGTGGTCGGTGAGTAAGCCCCTCTGCGCCTTAGTGTTGTCAGGGCTAAATGCGCCTATGATCTGATGGAGTGAAGTGATGAAGGGCTCCAGAGAGAGGCGCCCAAACGGAACGACTTAAAGGCACTATGCCACTTGTTCTTTGGGGTAGAGTTCTTCTTTAGCCGCTGTTCCAGTTATTAGTATCAGAAAAAACTCCTCTGGAGCGTTCCAGTGTGTCACTGGTACTGTTCGTGTTGAGGCGCACTAATGAGATAGTAACCCCTGCGCTAACTCAGTCAGGGGTTAGCGGCGAGCCTTAGTGGGCGTTCAGAGTTCTTTGGTGAGTGTTATTTGAGTTGAGTGAAGCGATAACGACTAGAGTATGATTGTGTGCCATGGCTATTTCGCACTTTGGGGCAAGGAGTTGCTACAAGTGTTGTTCTCCTCGTTAGCTAACTATTGAGTTTCCTGTCAGGTAGCTTCTCACTTATGTCTATGACTGGTTGTTAGTCTTCCTATCCGGTTAGGTAGGGTTCCAAACCTTATGTGCCTTTGTGTTGTTAGAGATGCCTTAAAGCAGTATCCGATGGAGCGGAGTGAAGCAACTATTCTTAGAGGCGAGCAGAGCGGGCTAAAGGTGTGTCAGTTGTCTGATATCGGCTTTGCCTTTTATCGTCCTTTTAGCAACTATAACTTCTTCCCTTCAGTCAGTAGTTAGCAATAGAGTATAATAAGCCTCCCGTGGTTTAGCGATATCAAGAGAGATTTGGAGGACTGCAGTCTTCCTCTTGACACGCCCGAGCTAAATACGGATAAAGAACGCTTAAAAATGCATGCCAACATAAAGAAAAAAAATGAAATTGGATGTTTTAGGCTGGGAACTACTATTATTCACCAGAAGATTGACTGCCTTCCACTTGCTAATTTGGGAGGTGGAAAATGTAGACAACAAACCTCGACCCCAAAAAAGAAACGGTAGGTACAACTAGTCCGTGAATAGCCTGTAAAAATTGGATAGGTTCGATCTATCGTCATTGGGACTTCCTAAATTCATCGAGTTGTGCCAAAGGATCAAAACGACCAGTTTTTAATGGAATTCCTTGACGGCTCTCTGTAAAATATTTGTTTGGTAGGTGGGTCGCTTCGCAAAAAACATTGCTTAAAACCAACGGGTCACACGACAGGTGTACGATCGACTTTGCACGCTCCATCCTTCGGCCCTTCACCTATTGGCTTGGCAGGCAAGCTACCTTGATCCGTCTTCGGTTTCGATTCGTTATGCTCAGTAGATCCAACAAGCCCTAAAGTCTCTTGCCGCCTAAAACTCTGCCAAGAAAGCGCTACTTTATGGAGGGAGGCAGCACGGGGCAAAGCAAAGGCCAGCACTTCAAGTGACTTGTTAGGGCTGTCGAAGAGCAAAGAATCAAGTGTAACACCCCAACCCGCAAGAGACAGGTTCAAGCTCAATCATAAGGTGCGTTGGGTCCTATGTTACATTTACAAGTACACAACTTGCATTTCAATTCCTTTATTTAAACACTTATTGAAAACGTTCATGGATACATCACAATGTATTAAATTTCAATTCAATAAGGCTATACAATTAGATAAAAGAATACTTCAAACTCTTTATTTATTCAAATAAAATAAAGAAAGTTACATTCTTAAATGAAAACTTGAGTACATAACTTTCAAAACTTAAATAAAATGCAGCGAAAGTCTTAAATTCAAAATTTGGGCAACATGCCCTTAAAATAGAACTTTCAAAACTTAGAAATAATCTAATATCCATGGCCTTCATGACTCAAGTCAATTTCCTGAAAAATAAAAAGAAGGGGTGAGTAGATAACCTAGTGGATCATTCATTAAACAACTAAGTTACTATTTCAAATCAATAATACATCCAAATTCAAACACTTTTATGCATTAAGTGATTCAAGTGACGTCTTGGTTATAGTTGACGTTAAGACTGAAAGGGGTTCTACTCCCTTGATGTTCTTAATTTAGATATCCCTCTTTAGGGTAGAAAGACATTTCTTTGTCACTTTCCATTATATGCCACATACCAAGTATCCCTTATTTGTGCCCCGCAACCACACACTCTAAGCATGTGTTAAGAACACCTATAACACCCATACGGGTCACTATGACAGTGCGTGGTTCTTATCTTCAATTTCTTATATTTAAGAATCACATAATCATAAAAGAAATTCAAAATGTAAATATCAAAATTTTAAACAATCAAGAAAGCATGAAAACATTACATCGCATGCTTGAAACATTGAATTAAATCCTAAACATGGATTCTAAGCATGACATGCTCTCATGAGTGATTAAAACATAAAAACATGCTAACTAAAATTAAAATATGATTAAACATGCTGAAACTAAAATAAGACATGCTGAAAATTAGAATTTAAACAAGCACGGACATGCTGAAAATTTAAAATAGCAAAGTCAAGGTTTAAGATATACCCTCCACCTTAATTCGAATTTCTTTGTAGAATCTGGCAGAAGTTCCCCTTATCTACCACTTTTAGAACTTCAATAACTTCTAATCACCAACAAAAATACTTTAACAACTTTCTAAAACACTAAAGATAAGAACTTCTCACACAAGAAAGAAAAGAGAGTGAGAAGATGTGCCAAGAAGAGGGCAAGAACAAGCAAAGAGGGAAGTGTCAACTCTTTGCTTTGGATGAGATGAATGTAAGCAAGAGGGGGTATTTATAGGTGTTCATGAGCACAAGGGGGGCATCTAGGGCAGCTCACCGCGTTTGGGCATGTTTTGAAACTCATAAGGGGATGGTTTGGGTGAGAAAGGCAAGTGTGCTTATGGTTGGCAAGTGGGACCACTAAGGTTTCTAATCCAAGTATGAGCAAAATCTTTGAACTTTATTTATTTCTTTTATGTGTGTGAACACAATTAAAGGTTTAGAATATATTCTAATCTCTCTTGGACGTCCTCTATTAGTAGGGAAACATTCTAATATGTTGTGATTCATATAATCAAATAAGTTTCTAATATGAACACATAAAAATAAAGCTTTAGAATGTTTCTTATTTCCCTTAGATTCTCTCCCTTTTTGGCTCCACATATGAGCATGAGGCAAGTTTCTATTTTCAGATTTTTTTCAGGTGAAGGAATCTTTCTATATCTTTTTAAATTAGCCACTCTCATTTAACTTCTATCTTGGGTTTGTCATATGTGTGCCCACACACACACTTATGAGACATTTTATATGTAACCTTAGTATACATGATCATTTTTCTTGGCACATGGAATCATTTTTCATGGTTTTTATAGGTGTGGGAATACTTGATCATTTACATGGCACATGAGATCATTCTTCATGGTTTCAAATAATGGACACGTCCCATGGAGCTTAGGGTAGGGTAGGGTGCACATGATCATAGTGCTCTACACATGTGACTTGCACATGTTAGGGGTGGCCATGACTTCATGGGTTTACAAAAATCAAATAAAAATTAACATTTCTTTATTTACATGTAATTATGATTTATAATCTATAATTTTGGAATCACATGAACCTAATGCACATTTTAAGGTATAGTTTGGCCCAAGGTGATTTTCCCCAAAAAACTGTCCTTATTTAAGACCCACTGAGGTCACTAGGCAAATGAAAATCCAAATCATGGCCAATTGTTCTGATTTTTGGATATGTCATTCATTTTGTTAGTTCATGTCATTTCATTTCGTTTCAAGCCATTTTGATCCCCCGAAGTACCCTAAATAACAATTCTTTCTAATTTGGACCCCTTGAAGGGCGTTTGACAAATGAAAACCTTAACCTTGACCAATTATTCTAATTTTTTGATATGTTGTCCCCTTAGTTGGATCATGTTACCTTACTTCATTTCAAGTTGTTTTGGGTCCCTAAGGGGCACTAAATGAGAGTTTCAAAAACCTATCAAATTTAGCCTCGAAATGAGCTCAGTTTCATTTTGGACCCAAAGTTTACTGAATAAATGATAAATTTCATTTAATTGAGTATAGAGGATTTAGGGTATTACAACCTACCCTCCTTAGAAAAATTTTGTCCTTGAGATTTGTACCTAACTAAGGATTTTTAGTTAATAGATGTGGATCAAGCTTCATCTCACTTTCGAATTCCCAGGTAGCTTCTTCCACCCTGTTATGTTTCCATAGTACCTTCATTAATGGGATATCCTTCGTTCGTAGACTACGTACTTTATGGTTGAGGATTCTGACTGTTGTTTCCTCATAAGTAGCATCATCTTGAATATTCATTTCCTCCCAGTGGATGATGTGAGAGGGTTCAGGTTCGTACTTTCTCCGATTTCCTTTAATGTATAGGACACAAGAGCTCAACATAGCCTCTGGTGCCTTGGTAACTCTCTCAGACTTATTGACTTGATCTGGATTTGGTTGGCAAAAATTTGCCACTTTCGTGAGATGATCCACGATTACCCATACAGTATTTTCTCCCTAAGTCTTAGGGCATCATCAACATCTGACCTAAGGTCAATATGTTTGTCTTATTCAATTTCCTCTATTAGGCTTGTAAGTCATTCATCTTGCCTTTGTTTACCCCCAATCTGATTGTAAAGATCCAGTGTACAAGACATGTTGTAGAGATAGGCTCATTTTTCATTTTAGGGTCATACTTAGTCTAAAGTTCTCAATCTATTTTAAGGTCAAAGTTTTTTTTGTCATACCCCACCTTCGTCTCAGTGGACTCGACCACACGGCAGGCCTCGAATTATTACTAACACTTTCTGTTCCTAGACTTTCTATTTTGAACCTTTAAAATGTAACAACAAGGATTCTTAAGGGAATGAATTTTATTTATTGAAAAGAATAGGTACAAAACCTTATCAAAGCTTAAAACTCATAAATGCTAACATATAACAATTTTAAATAAAGGGCTAATCAAGTTCTCATAATATATATTTTTATACTTGGGTCTTTAGGGTAGGTCTCGATCTTCTTGAACCTCAACAACAAACATTCTGGCCTAGTTCTGCCACGGCCCTGATTCTGCAATTGTTTTTTGTCCTAAGAACGATCATTCTAACCTCCTCCCTGAGTGTTTTGTGGCTGAGAAGCCTGAGCGGGTGTAGTCGGGCAGTTTCTTGCTACATGACCCTTCTACCTGCACACATAGCACAATCCCTGCTTCTTTACTTGTTCTTTTAGTTCATCTTTATTTTGCCCCTATTTTTGGGTCTGTGGTGTCTTCCTACCACTCTTATTCTTTTTCTGGCATCTGGGTTCTCTATTTCATTACTAGGCCTCTTGTTCTTTCATCTCAACCTCTGTTCTAAGTTGAGTTTATGCCCTAAGATCCCTATATGTCTTTAAGCTTAGAGTCATAATCACTTTTTGAATCAAAATCTTGAGATCCTGAGCAAACCAATTAGCTTTTATTCATTCTTCTTAGATCAGCTCCTGAGAGAACTTATCCAATTTAGTAAACTTTCTCTCGTACTCAGCTATAGTCAAGTCCTTCTGATTCAACCTGATGAAGTCATCTTGCAGCTTCCACAGTGTCATCTTTGGAAAGAACTTTTCATGGAAGACCTCTTTGAACTCTTCCTGGCTCATCTTTTCAATGTCAATGTTTGTTTCAGCAAACATTCATACTACCATGACTCTAGATTCAGTTTCTAGGTTCTCGATCTGTTCAGTGGCTTAAAATTTTTTCTTCTAGGTTCTTTTCATGCATGGGTACAGGATTTGGTCTCAAAGCAAATAAATAGTAAAACATGCACATCACATAATCATATAATCAAGCTAGCACAACAAGGTTCCAAACATGCATCTTTCTGAGTCATAGAACGAGCATCACCAATCATATGATCAGCCGCACCAGTGTTCGGATACCTATTGGGATCATAGGAGTGAGTAATCTGCATGCCAGTGAAGCTTTCTCTAATTCCTCCAAGATTTGATCTAATAGGGGGATCCCCTCCCCATCTTGAAACTGTGGAGCCTGGGGGTACCTCTACTCCCCCATCATTGTGAGACGGGTGAAAACCCAACCCTAAGCTGGAAGCGCAATTTGACTCTGGAGTGGCGCTGGACTCTCCTAAAGACAAAGACTGAGCGTCTGCCCGACCCATGGTGGATTCCACTGAACTTAGCCCCCTCTTCCTTTGCAGAATCTAAATTCTCACAAGTCGCTGGGGAATTCACACGAAAGGAAATGAAGAATTCTCAACAAAAAGAGTGCTCTCTGAACCAAACGTGAAAGTGGTTTTCCATCAGACGGCTGTTCCTGTAACTCCACTCTCAACTTGGATTATATATATCCAAAAAGGTTCGCTTTTGGCCATTCCACACGCTGCCTGACAGAGGGTGGTTATCTGAAGTGGATTTTCTCTTTTGTAGTAGATGTCGAACTTGCTGCTTAGTGGGCGGGCGCAGCAGCTACATGGACTCCTTCCTTTCTATTGTTGCCAGCGCTTTCTTGGGCCGAGTCAGAATTCCTTATTCTATTAGAAAGGGTAGGAAAAGCTCGGCGGCTGCTATCCCAATGGGCCAACGGGCGGAACGAGGAGAGGGCCCGGCAAGAATACCAACCACCGCAGTCGAAAAAACGTTTTCCCTTCAAATAACAAGCACCGTAGGCCATCCTCGACCTTTATTGTTTTCGATGAAAAAAACAAATCGAATATCGATTTTCGAAAGCTTTTTCCTTCCCTCGCCGCATCCCCCTCCTTTCGTCGAGCCTTTCCTTTAGTGATTGGGGGAAGCATTCCCTTATCTGAACTTGGCGGGCATTCTTTCGCTATGGGGTGGGTTTGGTTTGAACATGGGCTGAAACATAATTTTAAGGGTCCTAGCTACGCCATGCGTTCAATACCAAAAAAGAAGCCTTTGGAAAGCTACAGGGATGAAAAAAAGAGGGCGCTTTCCAGTGTTGCACTAAACAAAAGGACCTAAGAGAAGCCAGATTACACTACATGAAATGAGAAGCACTCCTGCGTGATACAGAACAAGCTACAGATAGCTAATGCATTCCACTTATTGAACAGGGTTTTATGGTCGATCCGCAACCCCTGGATGCCATTCTTATTCTTTCTTATTTTTTTCTTTCTTTTTTGGATTTATAGTTCTTCTTAGAAGAGAGAAAGAGTCGAAACTAAGGGCATGCTCTCTACTCTATAGGATTTGTTTGGGGTTGTTCACTTGGTCGTTGCATTGGTGTTTTCAAGGCCTGGAAGGCATATTATCTTAGGCTAGGTTTGTAGACTGGGTACATAGAAAGGGGGAAGGGACGCTAACAAGTACTAACAAAGACTTTCCACAAGGATTGGCTCGATCTTCTTATTCAAGAATTCTTCTGCCTCACAAGTGTCGGGTGATCCTGACCGCATCGATGCAGCTTAAATATTGTTTATCCAGAGATGCTACTTTGAAACAACTTGGAGGGGAACGCATCCTTTAGAAGCTGCATGAGCACTTTAACCAAAACATATAGGTCATAACTAAATAAAAGGAGCATTACTTCGAACCAACAAGAAAGAAATACAATTTGGAGTACTAAGCAAAAGAGTGGCACTTAAAACGTAGAAAGACCAAAAACCCAGCCTCTTGCTGAACGAAATGATAATCTCCCTTTCAATAGGGATCGGTACTCTCCAATCAATGGTCCTAAATCAAGATTCAGCGACAGAGAAGGCTCCGCAAGACTCTCTTTTATCACGAGTTATGGGTTCAACAACAATAACACGAGAAATAGGTTCAGCTAAGATAGCACGAAGAATGCATCTATATCTAGATTCTCTTCCTTCAAACGGGCACCAAGAAAGGATTCCCGTGCATGGTCCCCGTAGTGCACGTGGGGAAGAACAAATTTTTGACCATCTTAGCATTTCCATCGATCGTTGACCCTAGTCCTTGGTCCTTCGATGCAGCTTCGTGGGAGCACGCTTGGTTTGAAAGGTGAAGCAGAGCTGTTAAAGGTTTGGTACCCAGGTATGTCGAATTGCTTGACTACACTACATTTGAAGAATCATGACTACACCACACCTGACGGAGCTTGACTACACTACATTTGAAGAATCATGACTACACCACACCTGACGGAGCTTGACTACACTACATTAGAAAGAAAGCACAGTCCTCCTATATGACTGAAAACTAGATTGGAACGGGGGAGTGCTACATGAAACCTTAGTGCTTCGGCCCATCGGGCCTATGTTTGCTGGTTTCAGAATATTTGTTTTCTTTTTTTTTTGGACTTCATAAATCTTTTTTTCCAGCCCATAAAACTGAGGACAATCTCTTTTGACAGTTCAATCCTTCCCTGGATTTTTCCCGTTCTGTTTGGTTCTGTTCCGTTTGGTTCTCGAAGGTCTACGTTTTCGTGTAGAAGCAAACTCCCCAAATTTATGACCAACCTTTCCTTCAGTGATCTTACAACGAACAAGAGTTTTTCCATTGTAAATTCGTACGGAGTAATCAATGAATTCCAACGAAATAGAAGATCTACGTAACCAAATTCTCCTGAAGAATGTATCCCCTTTCTTCTTCATTCTCAACAAGAATGCATCAACAAAACTGCCCTTCCATATAGATTGTCATGGCATTAACTAATTTCTGTGTTTCTCCACCCCTGCCCGAAATCCTACTTTGGTGGGCCCCCCGTCCTTTCTTTCTCTTGGTCCTACCTCTGAATTCGAAAGTCGTGGCCCCCAAAATCATCATAATATGGTTCAAAGAAAGAAGAGTCAAGAGTCTGACTCAGCCAAAGTGGAGTCGAAATTGTCTTTCATTCCAAGGCATAACTTGTATCCATGCGCTTCATATTCGATTGGAGTTTGCTCTCAGAAATATAGCCATCCCTACCCCCTCATGTCAATCCCACGAGCATCTTATCCATTCTCATTCGATCACGGTGGGGGAGCAAGTCAAAATAGAAAAACTCACATTGGGTTTAGGGATAATCAGGCTCGAATTAATGACTTTCACCATGTCAAGACGACATTCTACCGCTGAGTTATATCCCTTTCCTGCCCCCATCGAGAAATAGAACTGACTAATCCTAAGGCAAAGGGTCGAGAAACTCAACGCCACTATTCCTGAACAACTTAGAGCCAGGCCTTCTTTTCGCACTATTATGAATACGAAAATAATGGAAAAAATTAGATTCAATTGTCAATTGCTCCTATCAGAAATAGGATTGACTACAGATTCGAGCCATAGTACACAGTTTCATAAAATTCGTACTATTTTTTCGATCTAAATCGAGCAGGTTTTACATGAAAAAGATTTTTCTCAGCATGTTCTATTTGATACGGGTAGGAGAAGAACTCGACTCGGTATTGTTAAAAAAGAGAGGAAGCAGAACCAAGTCAAGATGATAGAGATCAATCCCTTCTTCTTGCACCAAAGATCTTACCATTTTCGAAGGAATTGGAGCTATATCTCTTTTCAATTTCCACTCAAGAGTTTTTAATGTGTTTCCACACCCCCTTGAGACCTCAAAAATGGACAAATTCCTTTTCTTTGGAACACATACAAGATTCGTCACTACAAAAAAGAGATGGTAACCCCACCATTAACTACTTCATTTATGAATTTCATAATAATAGAAATACATGTCCTACCAAGATAAAATTGGTAACCTGAGAGCTGGTGGATCACGACTACCTAACATCATGGCTACCAGCACCACCAGCATCAGTAGTTCTAGTAGTTGTTGTGGCACGAAAGTTGTAATATGGGAAAACCACGAAAAACACGACTTATTTGAATAACCCGGTGACCCACCAATTATAGAAGTAGGATCTTTGGCAAGCAATAAGCACTTAAATAATACAATTTGAGTGTACCATCTTCTTTCTCATTTCGAGAAAAAGTTCGAGAGGAAAAGGAAACAACGGAGGGATCCGAATCGAACCTAAATGGGAATGACATGAAAAGTCTTTTTCAAAACCATACAAGTATAGCCAAATCAAGATGAGACGGGACGGTTAGAGGCCGCAGCGGGACTACCATAGGAAAGCCCGCCCCCACTAGCTAACATAGATATCTATTCCCGAATAGTAGTAGTCTCTATGTGAATCTCTTCCCGAATAGGCCAGGCCAAATCGGGCCACCACTTTGTCTACGAACAAGGAAGCTATAAGTAATGCTGCAACTATAAATCTCATGGAGAGTTTGATCCTGGCTCAGGATGAACGCTGGCGGCATGCTTAACACATGCAAGTCGGACGGGAAGTGGTGTTTTCAGTGGCAGACGGGTGAGTAACGCGTAAGAACTTGCCCTTGGGAGGGGAACAACAACTGGAAATGGCTGCTAATACCCCATAGGCTGAGGAGCAAAAGGAGGAATCTGCCCGAGGAGGGGCTTGCGTTTGATTAGCTAGTTGGTGAGGCAATAGCTTACCGAGGCGATGATCAGTAGCTGGTTCGAGAGGATGATCAGCCACACTGGGACTAAGCTATGGCCTAGACTCTTACGGGAGGCAGCAGTGGGAAATTTTTTGCAATGGGCGAAAGCTTAACGGAGTAATGCTGCGTGGAGGTAGAAGGCCCACAGGTCGTGAACTTCTTTTCCCGGAGAAGAAGCAATAACAGTATCTGGGGAATAAGCATCGGCTAACTCTGTGCCAGCAGCCACGGTAAGACAGAGGATGCAAGCGTTATTTGGAATGATTGGGCATAAAGCGTCCGTAGGTGGCTTTTCAAGTCCGCCGTCAAATCCTATGGCTCAACCTTGGACAGGCGGTGGAAACTGCCAAGCTGGAGTACGGTAGGGGAGAAGCGGCTGGAATCCTAACGCTCTACTCCTCGGAGAACCAGAAGAACGAAAGCATGACTGATTAACGTGCGGAGGGCCAAAAAAAAGAAAAGCAAGCAATATAAAAAAAAAGGGAGCTAGGGGGAAGTGGGGAAGTCCTACCCTACCAATCCTATGCCCTAGGCCTACAAAACATCGAGGGAGAAGGGATTTGTGAGAAAGGAAGTTAGACACGCCGTATCAAGATTCACTTGTTATGGAATCAATTGCAACGTTGGACCGCACCTCAAAAAAGGCCTACCTAAACCAACCATAAACCCACTTGACTTTGGCACAACCTTTCATCATGATCAAAGAATAATAAGATCCTGCATCCACAACATTTCTTCCTGAACTATGAAAGCCAACGGCTAACTCGTGCGTGTTGTTGGTGTGAGTCATCGAACAGGGGGGAGTTTGTTCCCTCGCTCTTGATAGCCGGCCGCTTTCAATAGTGGAATCTTGTGGGAGTTTTGGCGGGGGGAATGCGACACGGTCCTCGGGTATCTTTCAGAGGGTTGGGTGGGGGAAATCACAAGCTCCTTTGCGCAACCATGTTCACCGTCTATTTATTGGCCCTGTTGTTGGTAAGAGGGTTTGGTACGTCGTTAACCTTGCACTTACGGCTTTGGCTTAATTGTTTTGTCATTGATGAAGACCATTTCTTCTGCCTCACCTCTAGTTTGCGAGCGATCACAAGTTTGGGATTTGGGTCCTCTGTGGCTTCTGTCTCTTGCTCGACATGTGCAATTGAGAGACTCTGAAGGGCCTATTTTCTGCGAAGACCTTATGTACTCTCCCTTCTTCGACAACATATTAAAAACATTGGTGGAGTTTATGTAGAGGGGACCACCTGAATCTCATGGATCCAAATTCAAAAAGAATCTATTTGTATAGATAGTATATCATTTACTCATTATTGTTTGTTATTTTGAGTGGACGGTGGGTTGTTCCATCAGGAATCATTCCTGCACGCCCGCTTGCAGGGATCGTTCGGAGCATGAAACTCAAAAAAATGCATTTCAATGGACCCAATCAATCAGTATTTTTTCAATTTTGGATAAACAAACCCATTATTCTTCATTCATTTTCAGGGGTGTAAGCTCGTGTCGTGAGATGTTTCTTCAAGTCCTATAACGAGCAAAACCCTCGTTTTGTGTTGCTAAGACATGCGCCTAAGGAGAAAGTCTTTGCAACCAAAGTGAGCTGAGGAGTCGAGTGATGTGCCAGCGCCATCATTCCAGTATTTTGTTATTTTGTATTATGCTAGAACTCTCTTTGCTTCTTTGAAAGAGAGTCCCGAGTATACTTTGTTTTCTTGGATTGCATTTCATAAATCCGTAGTTCAAGACTCAATAGAATATAATATATAGTAGGAGAGCGCTGGCGGCCCACCCCTGTATCATAAACGCGGAGCGCCGGCTGTAGCGAACGTTCCTATTGGTAAGTCATCCATCTTTCTTAGGCTTTACACTAGCTAGAAGTCATGGTAGGTTGCCAAGTAGTCAGTCTCCACCTTGGAACATCTTATGTTTGAAGGTGTGGGTTGCCCCCATCCATAGGCTTTTAATAAACCTGTCAGAAGGTAAGGCATGCGAGTGGCAGAGGAATGGTTTGGGTTGGCCAATGCCTATTGATAATACCAATCACTTTTACTAGTACCAGCAGGCTTGTGGAAATCGTTGAGTTCTGTCTACGTCTTGGTTGGCTCACTCTGGGTCTCCCAAGGTAGGCTAATTACAAATGTAGTATGTAAGGGGTCTCATTATGAAGGGAAAACCTTCTTTTATGGTAAGCAATCAATCAGTAAAAGTGACAAAATAGAAGAATAAGACGAACGAGGAAGACGAAGACACGAAAGGGCACAAATCGAGGCGACATCATTACATTAGCCCAACAAGAAGTGAACTAGTAGATCGGAGGTTGCAAATGTTGTATTTCAAACTTGAGACATATAGTTGATCGACTGGCTATTGTTAAGAAGGTGTCAGTGTGGAACTCCCACAACACAAGCGAGAGGTTGGTCGACGATGAGCTTGTAAGTAATAGTCCATTTAACCAGCTCTAACATATGGGGAGGAAGAAGAGGGTTACGCTGCTCGCACAAATGGAGAGGTTGAGTCCGTAGCTGGTCAAATTCTAGTGAAAAAATCAAAGGGGCAAAGTTACACTCCTTTTCCCGGGCTTACAAGTCTCATTTGATACGAAGGGGGAAAACCTTCACTCAAATAACCCATCAGTGCCAGTGGTTGCTTAATCCGAAGAAACATCAAATGTTGATCGAACAATAAGCCATTTACCTGGATTCCATTCACTCGATGCCTTTGGTCGAACCAACAAGACGAAAGCTTGTGCTATTATTAAGTGAAATTAAAAGAATGCTAGCCGACTCTAGTTCTGAACTAGTCCTTGCTAATCGTCGACTCTACCGCACCCGAGGGGTGATTGTTAATAAACGAAATATAGTGTTTAACACTTTCTGAGTGCCCCTTTGTCCCAATATCCCTGGAAGGTGCGACTGGATCACCTCCTTTTTAGGGAGAGCTAACCTAATGCTTGTTGGGTATTTTGGTTTGACATTGCTTCACATCCAAAAAGAAGCGAGCTACGTTTGAGCCAAGCTTGGAGATGGAAGTCTTCTTTTGTTTCTCGATGGTGAAGTAAGAATAAGCTCATGGCTTATTATCCTAGGTTGGAACAAGTTGATAGGATTCCCTTTTTACGTGTCCCCATGTCCCTTGTGTGTAGCAACATGGGGCCGCAAAAAGGAAAGAGAGGGATGAGGTTTCTCTCACTTTTGGCATAGTGGGCCACCAATGGGAGGCCCGCACGACAGGTTATTAGCTCAATGGTAGAGCGCGCCCCTGATAATTGCGTCGTTGTGCTTGGGCTTTGAGGGTTCTCAGCCACATGGATAGTTCAATATGCTCATCAGCTCGTGACCAGGTTGAGTAAACCCTCAATAGAGAGGAATTCCCTACTCGTAGGTTTAGTAGGGCCTAACATCAACGAATGGGCCTGTGGTTCACCGGGACACTAAACCGGTTTGTTATAAGTGACTGAAAAGGCCCTGTATGTTTTGTTTTACTAAGGAGCATCGCATTCAAGTCGTTCTGTTGGCAACTGCCATTCAGTAGCATGCATGTGCCTATCTATTTCTATTATGGCCAGCTTGGCAATGGGATCCATTGAGAATTGCTCGGGAATTCATTAAGAGTGACTTTGCCAGGTGGCTTGCGAGTTGACGGCTTTCATGCGGTTGAAATCCTTCTCCACCTTGAATCCAATGCGCTTTGCCTCAGGGGCTGCAATGAAGCTATGGGCAGCTGTCGTACATTGGCCGCAAAATCTAAGGAGGCTTAACTGGACGTGTGATGATGACGCATTGGTGACAATAGTTACATGCGTTGGAACATTGTTCGCTAAGAGAGCAATGACTGGGTGAGGAGTGGGTGAGGAGAGAAGTGGAGTGGAATCGGTAGAGGCAAACAATCTTGTGAAGTTAACTTTTCCAAAATATCTTTGTTGCATTCCATCATTTTGGAGAGAGTTCGTTGTGATTGAATGATATTCTTCGTCAAATGAGCCAAAAATAGAAATAAAGATATGTATTTAAGTAAAAATCCAAGTTTCTAAAATAAGTAAAAATATACAACCGTTTTGACACCTCTATATATATATATTCTGATAAAATTAAAATAATTTAAAAAAATATGAATAACTGAACAATTACAAAAAAGACAAATATTATTGATAATGTTTTTTTAAATTTGATAACTTCTATAAATTCCTCTTGTAACAATTAATGGAATGACTTTACACGTTAAGTTGATTAGTTTTGAATGAATAAGAAGGCTTACGCCAACACCCTCAGGAGGTATTAGAGGGGCATTACTGTGCATGGCCTATGCTTCACTTCACCAAAGCCCTAGGGCCAGTATATTTGTACACTTTGTCAGTATTTTAGTTTAGAGTTGTCAAATATTTTTCAATCACATAATATGTGATTTGAAACATAACTGTATAATTTGAAGCGCAGTTGTGCTATTTGAGATAATTAATGAATTTTAATTACAATGTCAACTGCCTTTAAAAGAAAGGAATTAAACAAAAAAAGAAACAAAGAAACAAGAAGGAAACTAAATGTTAACAATGTAGCGTTAGGGGCTTTTCAATTTCTCAAATAGAAGGCCATTATTGTTTCGAGCTCAGTTGCCCAAATGTTGCTTGGGCCCATGAGAATTGGCAACATGGAAATCTCGGCGCAGCTTTTCCACATGCTTGAAGGAGGCATTTGGCGAGATAACATCCGAAAAAATAAGTTTTAGTTTTTTCCAGAAGAAAAAAAAAATCATAAATTGAAATTCTCACAACTAATTTCACTGAACCACTTTTGCTATTGATTATTGGCGCCACGAAAGTGCTCTTGAATGACGCATGAGACAAATTTATACTCTGCTAAGTCTGCCATTAAGAGTTTTCATTTTGAAGGTTTGGTAATTTCGTATGTGATACATGTTCAACAACGTTATGTTATCAGGATTTAACCCAGGGTCGATCCTGAGTAGGGTTCCAATGGGCAACGCCCTGGGCTGGTCTTTTTTACGACCCCCTATATATATATATATATAGTTAAAAAATAAAAAATTATTAAAATAAATTAAAATTTTTATTTTTTAAGACTCCAAATTATCATTTCGTCTTGTGCCCTAAAAATTAAAGATAGACCGTGAATAAGGCCAGTCTTGAGTAAGGAGCCAAAGGGCGACGACCACCATGGGCCGCTTATTTTTTAGGGCCCTCCATATATATAAAATTAAAAAATAATAAAAATTTATTAAAATAATTTAATCTTTATAAAAAATTATTAAAATAAATTGGAGTCCTTATTTTTTGGGGGCCTCAAGTTTTTATTTCCCCTTGGACCCCGAAAACTCAGGACTGACCCTATTTTAACCTTTAATCTAGTCAAGGAAAAGAAAGAAAGAATATGTGACTTGACGCTGTAAACAAAAAAGAAAGAAAGAATATGCGACTTGACACTGCAAACAAAAAAGATCCGTCTGTAGTACCATTATGCACCTATGTGCGCGCTTAAAATATCAAGTAGTGGTACTTATCCCATGAAGTTTTCCACTAGAGCAGGTTGAAGCAAAATAGAAATTGCTTGACGCCTTCAGAAAAGTATGCGGAGATAGAGAGTGATCCAGCCAGCCATGGAGAAGATTGCAAAGATATGAACCCAAAATAAGACTGCAGCTGCCTCCCTCCCACACCCTCTCAAGCTTGCTACAGCGCCTGAAGAACAAAAGAGGAAAATAAAAAGGCTTCATTATTGACTTTATTGACAATGATGACCATGGTGACAACAAAAAATAGTCTCCCTTGTCACATATCAGTTAAAAAAAAAATACAGAGAGAGAGAGGAAATGAAAAGGTTTCAAAATAAATAAAAGAAAGGGGACAATTTAACAACCAAATATCAATGAACTAGTGAAGTTCAAATTGGAATATGAGCCGAATTGAAAATACAATTTTACCAGAAAGCACTGAAGTAGGCATCGTGTGTTGAAGAAGAAGAATGAACCGAAACATCTTATCTCCAGGTGGCAGGCAACCCAACTTATCAGCCAACATAACAATCCCAAGCCCTGCAGGGGGAACCAACACCAGTCGAGAAAAGATAATAGCAGCAGTTGTCCGAAACCCAAGCTTTGAACTACCCGGTCCTACAACCAGACAGAAAAACAATCAGAATAGACAGCTTCAATGATTTACTGCCAATACCAAATAAGAAGTAGAACCGGACTCACCATCAACAAGATTTCCTCCCAATGCCAATAAAATGCAAGGAATCATTGCCTCCCTGATATAAAAAGTAAGTTTTAGTCACTGAGCGATTTGATCGCCAGGCATAGTTGATAGATAATACAATAATAGGTCATTACCGATCTAGTTTCTCACTGTTGACAACAAATGGAGCTGAACAACATTTTTATTTATGTTCGGCAAAATAACAAATAACTACCTAACTTCAAGATGTAGCAACGGAAGCAGGTGATGCAACCAAGAAATGATATGCAACAAAGATGCACTAGTCTACAAGTATTATCCTATTAAATAATCTAGCAGTGCGAAAATTATATATGGGAAATAGCCAAAGAGCCAGCCATGCCTTGTTTGCCCAAGAAATACCAGTCAGTCTGCAGCCTTGTACTCAGTTGGGGTTGCATGAAACATGGAGAATCAGTTTTGCTACTCAAGTCTTTACATTCATTCAAGGACATCAAATCCCAAGCAAAAAAATAATGATGATTCCTATAGAGTTCCAAATGTCAAAAACATGATGTTCCCAGCCGAATTTGCAATTGAAAAATCCAATTATCTAGTAATACAAAAACAGTCTATCTAGAATGTTTGAGCTGGCCACAAGGCTCATGACTTGGTTGCTCCAGATGCACATTCACATTCTGTTTATGACAACCCAGTCCCGAGCTATCTAAGCCCACATCATGTTCTGTGAACTTCTCATTGGTGTCTTGCTGTGAACTTCTAGGTTTGACTTCAATTTTTTTATGCCAATCAAGCAATAGGCTGCTTCACTATAGCCATTATTCACATTCTATAGTTTGCATAACTATGGTTGTCTGTAAAACTAGGGAGAACTAAAAGAAATGTAACTTTGACCTTGAAGGTCTCAGTCCATCTAACCTAATCAAATTGAAGCAAAACCACCAATCACCTCCACCGGGCATGTAGAGTCTCTAACAAATTCTTAACAAAGATCTCTAGATATTTTTAACAGGACAACAGATTCCCATGAATATCACATGATACTAGATGTTCATAGTCCACATTAGGAAAGCACAATACACAAACAAATAGGCTGTTACAATGAGAATTCATGTAACATCCAAGAAACAAGTGAAATAGTCGCTTCATAAAATACAACAAACTTTGACTCCCTAGATTCTTCATGGTTGTAAGACATGGATTCCTTATGATTTATGATTCATTACCTACCAACAAACTAAATGCACTGCTTCATAAAGGGTATGAAGAAGATACCCGAGAATAATGCAGCTATCAGTGAAGAAAAAGAGAGGGGCATCATCCGTTAGTACGAATTGTTTCAGAAGCGGAACTGCACCAATCACAATTGCCAGGATCTGCATCTCAAAGAAAAGCATAGTAGGACTAAAAATGAGTCTAACTGATCCAAACCTAGCCGAATATGGTGTCTTACACCAAGCTTTCCACCTACATGAAAACTTCTAATTCATAGATGGAACTGATTTACCTCAAGATGTTGTCCTATAATAAAGCTCTATCAACATTAAACTTACAGAAGCAATTATGGGAGGCTGAAGAATTTGCTTAAGCTTCAATGTCTCAAGCAAAAAGGCCAAGCATAATGTAACCTACATCAAGAAGCAAATGAATAACCATGGGTAAGCCAAGGCATGTCAAGAATTCAATAACAAACCAAAATCATCATATAAGAAAATAAATAAGAATAAAAGGAGGGCTACATTAAGTAGTTGACAGTTAATGTAAAACTTTGCAAAATCAACTACGAAATAGATCTACTAGGTTGAACTAGGCAAAGGGCTACAACATCTCCATTAAGTACTACAGTGGACATGCCACTAGATGTTCTAATAAATAGGTAAGGGCCACCATAAGCCACTTAATAATGGGGATTCATGAACAACATTCTGTAAGTCTCACCTCAATTAGATGGTAAATTGATCAGGCAAGAAGAAGACATGAAATTTGAGTTTCATTTGCAACTTGTTTATTGCATGCTTACACTCATTCTTAAGTAATAATCAACTGATACACACTAACAAACCCTCCACTATTCTCAGCTACAATTAATCACATGTTGATAGTCGCAGAAAAGTCCTTGAGTTTGAAGTTGATGACTGTGTTACCACAAATTTTTCCTCAAAAGGGGCAAACAAGATTTGGGACTTGAAGTAAACTCACTCCCAAATATATCGAACCATTTGAGATTCTTGAAAGGATAGCCCCAATGGCATACCGACTAGCATTACCTCCTCAGTTAATAAACATACATGGTATGTTCCACGTGTCAATATTGAGGAAATACTATCCTAATCCATAACGTGCAATAGATTAAAGATAGATTGAGTTGAAAACAAACAGAATGGTGGATGTGCTGGTGGGGATTCATGAACAACATTCTGTAGGTCTCACCTCAATTAGATGGTAAGTTGATCAGGCAAGAAGAAGATAGGAGATTTGACTTTCATTTACAACTTGTTTATTACATGCTTACACTCATTCTTAAGTAATAGTAAACGGATACACACGAACAAACTGCCCACCATTCTCAGCTACAATTAATCACATGTTGATAGTCGCAAAAGAGTCCTTGAGTTTGTAGTTGGATGACAATGTGTTACTACAACTTTTTCCTCGAAAGGGGCAAACATAGTTTAGTACTTGAAGTAAACTCACTCCCAAATATATTGAACCATTTGAGATTCTCGAAAAGATAGGCCCAATGGCATATCAACTAGCACTATCTCCTCGGTTACTAAACATATACGATGTGTTCCATATGTTAATATTGAGACAATACTACCCTAATCCATGACATATAATACATTGGAAATAGATTGAGTTGAAATCAAATGGAATAGTGGACGCGTTGCCACTAGCTATTATAGATTATAATGTCAAGAAGCTGAGGAACAAGGAAATACCCACGTTGAAAATGAAATAGCAATTCTATGACAATGAACAAAACATGGGAGAGTAAAGATTCCATGCAACAACATTTCCTAGAATTCATGAAATCTAACTGAAGTACGTCCACAATATCACTGTACAAATTTTGAGGACAAAATTTCACTTAAGGCAGGGAGATTGTAACATTTAAAAAAAAAAAAACAAACAAACACAAATACACAAACAACGGGGGCCCGTGGCTTTGTTTTGTATGTGTTGCATGCACTGCATGTGACAACCCAAGAGATGGGGCAATTCCTCCCATGACATTTGTCGACCAAGCAATGACTTTAAGCAACTATAAAAAGCATTCTTTCTCCCCATTCTCTCATCACAATAACTATCATACATCTTCTCTTCCTTTCTTCTCCTTTTCTTCTTTCTTCTTTCATTTTTATTCCTTTCTTATTTCTTCTTTCTTTGCAAAATGAAAGGGAAATACTGAAGTATTGACAGAAAACACTGAAGTGTCATTATGAATAGTTTTCTTAATTTTGCTTCATATGTCTTGCATAAAATATGTCTTTGACTTGCATAAGATTTTATATTTAAAAACATGCTTGCATGTTGATAATAAAAATGAAAAGACTTCAATGAAAATATGAAATTCTAGGTTCTCGAAGTTGTGTACTAGACTTGATAAATTGTAATATTATTACAATGCATGACTAGAAATTTTGGGTTTTTGAGGCTAATATTTGAAAATTCATGATACATGATTTTATTGTTTAATAATCTTTTTTTTTTTTTAAAGAAACATTTTATTGTTTAATAATCATGCCATAAAGAAATGATACATGAATGTGAAATGAGCTGTGTTGGATATATCTGTTTGACACAAGGCACTACTCATTGAGCCCACCATAGATGTAAGGCTCAATACTCGTTCTTCACTAACATTACAAGTTTTACCAGCTCAAGAATGGGGAAAGCACTGATATTTGAATAATGCTATCCTTATCTTTAAAAAAAAATTTAGGAATATTTTGATATTTCTTGAATTATGTATATTGAACTTTTCCAAAGAAATAAAGAATTTTCTACCTTTTGTTTCACTACACATTTATTAACTCCACACCTGGCTAATAATTAAGTGAAGCTTAACAATGGTTGGACAAACTTGGCTCAACAGAGCAGGCTCATTAGATCAAAGCAAGTCAGTCGAGAGCCCCTCTTTCTTTTTCAATACTCATAAATTTCCCATAGGTAAAGGCCTCAATGACACAAGGGACCGACGAGCCCAGTCTATCTAGCGAAGCTCTTGCCCAACAATTGTTGAGCCTCACTCATTCATTAGTCAGGCATAGAGTTATTAAAATATGTAGTGGGAACACAAAGGAAAACAGTAGTTATTTCTTTGTGAATTTTTTTAATGATTTATTGCATTATAAATAAAATTATAGTTACATGCAAGGAAAGCCCTAAAAAACACACCCAACCCACTCAGATGCCCCAACCTAATTACAAGACATTGCCCTATCATCTAAGCCAATCTGACATGGATTTAAAAAAACATCAAAATATTCCTAATTAAAAGAACAACATTATTCAATTACCAACGTTTTCTAACTTTCTAAACTAGTAAAACTTGTAATGTTAGTGAAGAAAGAGTAGTGAGCCCTATATTAAGTAGTGTCCTGCTTCAACCAAATACGTTCAACACTATGCATGCACGCCATGCTTATTATGAAAAAGAGTAAAAATAAGATTTTAATAACATGTTAATTCATCATTTCGCATTCGCATATCATTTTTCATGGCATGACTATTAAACAATAAATTCATGTATCATGCAAGGAATGGAGATTCGTTGAATTTTGGCAAAATTCAACTAATTATTTGGGATTTTTTTTACTATCAATAGAGAGTCTGATTGTCAAAAAAACAAAAAAAAAAAAAATTATAGAAATTTGACAAAACTTCGAAGACTTGGTTAAATTTGTGAAAACTTCTAAGACTTCGACAAAATTCATGAAAACTTTGAAGATTCAGTGAATTTCGATGAAATTTATGGAATAGATAAGTAAATAATACAAAATTCTTAACATATGTTTGAAACCATTATATTTATACTTTTATATGTAAAATCAAATGTATTGATTTATATTTGTTTTCTTCATTTTTTAATAGAAATTATGCATTTTTTAACATTTATATAGAATTTTTTAAACTTTTCTAAGTTGGCAATTTTTGACAAAAATTCTCTCAAAATTTTCAAACTTTTCGAAGGTTGAAGTTCAAGGCAAAGTTAAATTTTCGTTCCATGGTATGATGAATTTTCAAATATCAAAATTCATCGGGTCCAATACACAACCTCGAAAACCTAAAATTTTATATTTTCATTTTGATTAATTCAACTAGTAAACATGCTTTTAAATATAAAATCTTCTTGTAAGTCAAAACAAATATTTCATGTAGGACACATGTAGAAAATACAGAGAAACAACTCACAATGCTATAATTCTTTTGGAAGCAAAAGTTTTTGCCAAACTCTAATTCCTAATTGGAAACCCAACACTCCAGTATTTCCCCTTTTTTTTTACAAAGTAAGAAGAAAGAAGAAAAGCAGAGAAGAAGGGAAGAGGGTGGACGTTTATCACTTACAGTTCGTAGATGATACTTTTCTATTTTTGGATGCGAAGGAAATATTGATGACGCTTTCAAAGTAGTGTAAAGTTTTTGTTGGACGACATGGATGCGAATTAACGTATCCAAAACATGCATCATTGAAATATCTACATCAGAGGTGCAGTTAAAAAGGATGACCCTAAGTATTGGGTGTGACCAGGGGGAATGGCCCCTAAAGTACTTGGAGATGCTGTTAGGAGGAAAGCCAAGGTCCCAAGCCTTTTGGGAGCTTGTAGTTACCAAGGTGGCTAAAAGTTTGGAAGGATGGAAGCGAGAGTTTCTATCGAAAGGAGGAAGGCTCACATTAATTAATATGTGTTGGATGCTTTGCCTAAATATTATTTGTCAGTTTTTAAAATCCCTATGAGACCAAGAGGATTGAGGAATTGATGAGGAATTTTCTGTGGGAAGGCATAGATACAGGTCATGGGGCTCATTTAGTAGAGTGGAACCAAGTAAAACTAAGAAAGGACTTAGCAGGTGTAGGGATTGAGAACATAAAAGCAAAGAACAAAGCTTTGTTTGGGAAATGATTGTGGAGGTTTTCAAGGGAAAAAAATTAATTGTGGGGAAGAGTGATTAGAAGCAGACATGAGCTGCATATCCTAAGGTGGAATGCAACTTATAGAAGTCGTTGGAAGTTTATCTATTCACTTTATTAGTGTTATGCCCCTCTTATTAGATTGCGGCTAGGTAGAGGGGAAGCGATTCGATTCTAGGAGTATGTGTGGTGCAGAACGAAGGCATTCTTAGTCATGTTCCCAAGGCTGTACAGGTAGTCAAGGGGCCACAACTGCGTTATCTCCTCTTTTATTATTCGGAGCTTTGTGTCGATGCCAATCTAGTGGGACTTTCATTTGAGATCAGCAGGTGGTCCTAGGTGTGAAGAAGAGGAGACAACTCTCCCAATGTTATTAAGGGAGTGTGTGATGCAGGATACAAAGTATAGAGTTGTTTGACTCAAAGACAATTCTGGAGAATTTTCCTCAAAGTCAATTTTTTCGGCCTTGACTGATGACCTATAATTCAAAAAAGAGATTTGGAAGGCACCAATCCCGTCCAAAGTGAAGTGTTTTGCTTGGGTAGCGTTTAAAGAGAAAGCTAACACAGGGAAAACGATTCAAAAGAGATCCCCACATCATTACCTCTCCCACTCATGTTGTTTTTTTTTTTTTTTTTGTAAACGAAGTGACGAGACAATTATTTGTTGTTTAAGTGTTCGTTTTCAAGCCAAGTTTGGGCGAGATGGATAAGACATTTTCCTATATTTTCAAAGGTGAATGTTAAGTGTGCTTGTTTTGGGATGTGATTACAGCTAAGTGGAGGGATCATTAGATGGTGGTAAGCTTAGCGGTGGTATGGTGCTTGTGGAAATAAAGGAATGTTAAGTTGTTCAAGGATAGATTTCTTCCCCCAAATGTAATTTGCAAAGAATCCCAGTCTTTAGCGTCTTTTTGGATCAACAATTGTTCTCTGTTGTTGGGATATTCTATATCGGAGTGGTTATGAGGGTGGAAAAATTTTCTGTAGGCTCCATGGGCAGGTTGTAAGGGGATGAGTCGTGTCTTGTTTGCTTAATAGGGTGTAATTTTCAGTGCTTGCCCTTAGTTTGAAATTTTCATTTATTCAATGAAAAGGATTGTTTCTTTTCTTTTTTTTTTTTGGTTAAAAAAAGAGAAGAGATAGAATCATGGTCATTGTGACGAGATAATGGGGAGAAAGAAGTTTTTTTTGGAGTTGCTTAAACCCATTTCTTGGTAGACAAATGTCATGGGAGGAATTGCCATATGTTTAGGTCGCCACATGGTCATGCCCATGCAAAACAAAGCAATAGGCCCCACTTGTTTCTTTATTTTCTTGTGTTGTTACGTTCCTCTGCTGAAGCAAACTTTTGTCCTCGAAATTTTTACATTGCTATCGTGTTTATACTTCAATTAAATGTCCTGAATTTTGGAAATTGTTGTTGCACGAAATCTTCATGCTTTGTTCGCTGCCGTGGAACTGTCATTTCACTTTTTTTTTTGAAAAAGAAACTAGAAAATTTTATTTATAATAGGAGAAAGATGGACGAGTTGTCCAAACATCGTTACAGTGCATTACCCCCTCATCTAATCCCCATCCAATCCCCAAAAGAGTAACCGCATTTCCATTTAGAGTTAGAAACCCATAGAGCAAAATGATAGGTAGTCCTATTTACAATATTGCCAATATCTACCGCTAATCCCCTAAAAATACGGTTATTTCTATGTTCCCAAATGGCTGTCCAGACAACAATTTAATCACCATCTAATATCGCTTTAGTCTTTGCGGGATCGATTCCGAACTGGATAGGGTGAGGGCATCATCTGACGAGAGAAGTAGAATTGGCAGGAGATTACGCCACGCCTCCCATACAGCCTTCATTGTCCCGCAATGCCAAAAAAGGTGATGCACGTCATCCTTAGCGCCCCTGCACAAACAGCACCAAGAAGGAGAAATGTACCGATTAGGCATTGTTAACTGCAGTTGAACTGAGCAGTTTAATCTGCCTTAAATCATAAGCCAAGCCAAAATTTTATTTTCATGGGGATTTGGGTTTCCCATATGATCCCAAATCTGTTTCCAGATCTCTTTCCATTGTCCGTGTCGACTTGCCCCAGAAATGCATCATAACAGGACTTAACAGAGAAAGTTTTATTATCTTCTCCTTTCCATATCCAGGAGTCCTCTCTGTCCACAAACTGCACCTGTTCCAGCCTCTGGAGGATGTCGGTAAGCTCCCCGATCTCCTCTTCCTTCAAAGCTCTACGGAAATTAAAGTTCCAACAGGTGCTATTAGTTGTGTTTTGCAGGTTGTTACCCTTCATCTGAAACAAGGTCACCGCCGGTTGGGTAATCAGCTTGTACAGTCTTGGGAATTCTTCTTTCAAGGGGCATCTTCCCCTCCATGTGTCTTCCCATGCTCGAATTTTTATTCCATTGCCCAGTCTCCATTGGATTTGTCCCAAGAATCTCGGATAAATCGAGTATATAAACTTCTAAGGGGACCTCCCTGTTGTCCAACTCTTGAGCCCTCCTGTCATGTCGTTGTGTGAGACGCCATGAATGCTGATGACGACCCTTCTCCATAGGGAGGACTGCTCCTTCGAAAGTCTCCATAGCCATTTTGCGGATAGGGCCAGGTTCCTGAATCTCAGTTTTCCCATGCCCAACCCTCCTTTGTCTTTTTGGAGGCAAACTTTCTTCCAGCTAACCAAGATCTAAGGTTTCTCTGCACTTTCTGACTTCCAAAAGAACTTTCGGATGCATCTCTCTATCTTGTTTTTTACGGTCAGTGGCATTTGAAAGATGGACATATAGTACAATCGTAGTGCTTCCAGAACAGTTTTAGCGAGGAGCAGTCTCCCTCCTCTTGACAGATAGCTACCTTTCCATCCCTCAATACTACGACGTTTGACTGTTTGAACTACAGGATCCCAGGAGGAGATTCTTTTGCAGTTCCCTCCTAGAGGAAGACCTAGGTACTTCATCGGCCAATCACCTATAGATATTCTTAGGACACGCTCTGCTTGAGACATGTCAGTCCTTGACAGATTAATACCTGCAATTTGGCTCTTGCGGAAATTAATTTTTAGGCCTGAGATTAAGGAAAAGCTTTCAAGGGCTCTCCTAAGCATTTTCTAGCTATGTTTATTGTTGCTTAAGAAAAATAGAGAATTGTCTGCGTATAAGAGATTCGAGAGATTGATTTTGTTCACCCCCACCTCAAATCCTTGCAAGCCGTGAGCTGTTGCTTTTCGCAATATCCCCTGAAGACTGTCAGCTGCAAGAATACATAGGAATGGAGAAAGAGGATCGCCTTGTCTTAGACCCCTGTAGACCTTTACCTTCCCCCTTGGTCTGCCATTAATGATAACCGAATAGGAAACAAAGGATAAACATCCTAAGATCCATTTGCGCCATTTAGTGCCAAAGCCCTTTTGTTCTAGGACATATAGGAGGTAATGCCATCTCACCGAGTCATAAGCCTTTGAAAAGTCAATTTTTACTATCAATCCCTCTTTGTGACTTTCCCTATAATCTTTGACGGCTTCGTTTGCTATGAGCACCGCGTCCAGGATATGTCTATCTTTAACGAATCCCAGCTGAGAGTTTGCTACTGTATCCTTGATGACCTCCTTTAATCTATTCACCAAGATTCTGGCAATAATCTTGTAAAGGTTGGTGACCAAGATTATAGGCCGGAAGTCTTCGACCTTCTTGGAACTACTTTTCTTCAGTATGAGCTGAATGTAAGTCTCATTGGTGCATCTGTTAATAATGCCTATGGAATTCATTCACCGCACTGAGAATATCTTGTCGTAATAATGCCCAGTTTTTTTGATAGAACAACATAGAAAAACCTTCCGACCTTGGCGCCTTTTCCCCATCGCAATGGAACATTGCGTGCGTCTCTAACTTCCTCCTCCGATAATGCCCGTTCCAACCACCGGCTTTGATCTTTCGAGATGGGTCTCTATTCAATACCATCGATAACCCATTTTGGTTTATCAGGTTCATAGTATATGTGAGAAAAATACGATATGATGTGCTCCTCAATATCTGCCATTGACTCCAATAATCTGCCTCCTTCAGTTTTCAAATTTGTGATGATGGCACGGGTTCTTCTCATAGAGAGAATTCGATGAAAGAATTTTGAATTCACATCTCCCTCCCTTGCCCATTTAAAGTAGGCTTTCTGGCGAGCTACCCTTTCAATTCGGAGCTCTATCAAATGAAGCTGGGACCGGAGAGAGGCCCTTTCCTCCCTCTGAGCGCTGGAATTCCCAGACAGCTGTATCTACTCATCAATCTCTTGGAGTTTCTTTATTAGTCTGGTCTGTTCGCTATGATCTTTAGAGTAGAAATTTCTGCTCCATCTTCGCAGGTCCGTTTTTAGGTTTTTGAGTTTTTGCATGAACCTGTACCCTTGCCATTGATAATTAGTGGATTTGCTTCACCACCTCTGCATATTTTCTAGGAAATATGTCCTATCCATCCACTCATGCACAAACCTGAATGGGGTGGGGCCCCATTCCACAGGGTTGGTGTCGAGAACGATGGGTCAGGGATCTGGAGTCGTTCTTTGCATGACGAAATGAGAAGAAAATGGGAACATAGTGTCCCACGAGGGATTAACCAGGAATCTATCTAGTCTAGATAAGACCACCTGTTCCCGATTGTTAGTCCATGTAAACTTTGCATTGTTTAGCTCTATGTCCCTTAGCTGGAGCTCATTAACCAAATCGTCGAACTAGGTCATTGAGGGGCTTGTTACAATGCCATGGAGCTTTTCCTCTAGCTTCCTGATAATATTAAAATCGCGTCTGATGCACCACGGGCCAGTTAGGAGCACCGAAAGAGCAGCCAACTCATCCTAGAACTCCGATCTTTCAGTACCCAGACACAGTCCATAGACTGCTATAAACCACCAGTCATTGGACCCTATACTCTTCAGCTTGACTGACAGGGAAAAACGCCCCTCAAATTTGTCAATTACTTCAAACACTCTATTGTCCCATGCGACGAGAATACCCCCAGCTGACCCCAAGGCGGGAAGGCAAGCCCAATTGAGGAAGCAGCGTCTCCATAACTTAGCTATCAGGTCAGCTGACCAAACCGACTTCTTAGTCTCCTGCAGCGCTATGAGATTAGGCTTGGCATCAAGAATTGTTCGACGAATGAGATCTAACTTTCCAGTGGATCCACACCCTCTTATGTTCCAGGATCTACCTGTCATTTCACTTTTGACATGTTATTTCCTTATTCTTTAGATTCTTGACCAATACAATCTATAATAGCTAGTGGCAACTCGTCCACTATCCCGTCTAGTTTCAACTCAATCTATCTCCTATCTATTACATGTGATCGATCAGGATATTTCCTCAACATTGACACATAGAACACATCTTGTATGTTTACTAATTGAGGAGGTAATGCTCGTTGATATGCCAGTAGTCCTATCCTTTCAAAAATCTTGAATGACCCCGATATAACTGGGAGCAAGTTTACTTCAAATTCTAAATCGTGTTTGCCCCTTTCAAGGAGGAATTCGTAGTAATATATGGTCACCAACTTCAAACTCAAAGACTTTTTAGGAACTATTAGTATAGTATTTCTGTCGTCGAGTCCTAGTTTATTGTTTACTTTGTATACCTTGCATTAAAATTGGTATTTTAACTTACATGGATTTTTCTTTTTGAAACAAGCATGCTTAAGGTTTACGAAAACAAAAATAATATACGAATGCACGAGCTGGAAATGTTGTTATTCGTATACATGTTGAATTAGCATGCTGTTATAAAATCCTATTTTTACTACTTCTCATAATAAGCATGAATGCATACATAGTGTTGGATGTATAAGGTTGATGCAAGGCACTACTCATTGAGCCCGCCATAGATATAGGGCTCATTTCTCTTTCTTCACTAACATTACAGGTTTTACTAGTTCAAGAAGGGAGAAAACATCAGTAATTGAATAGTGTTGTCCTTTTAATTGACTATTTCAATATTTCTTAAAATTAGGTACATTAAACTTTTGCAAAGAAATAAAGAATGTTTTACTTTGTATTCCATTGTATATTTATTAACTTTGCACCTAGCTAATGAATGAGTGAAGCTTAACAACGGTTAGGTGAGCTTGGCAGGCCATTTTGTTGGTCGAGGCTTCTTCTTATAGGAAATTTACGAGTCTTAGAAAAAAAGAGGGGGTCCCAATAGATGTGAAATCAGAGCCTAGGGTTAATCTAGGTTACAATCATTGCAAAAGTTTAATATTTAACACCAAATGGTTGGTAAAGGTGTTAGTGTTATGCATGTGCTAGAAAGGTTTACTAATGACAAAGTTGGAATGTTATGACATGGCGGACTTATAGGACCAATAGACCTGGGCGCACCATTTGGAAGAACCAGATACATCGGCTTAACCACTTAAGTTTGACGATTGAGGATATTTTATGGATCATTGTCTCGCCATACAAGCATATACAAGGCCATATAACTGGTATTGAGAGTCGCATATCACAAACAAAGGTCATGATGACACAAGCCTTACAGTTGAGAGAGCCTTAGCAGTCTGCAAACATTGGGCCTTTTCCAAGGCTTAGACTTGGGGATAGGTCATAGGGAGCTTCAATTAATTCATCCAGTGTGAATATTAAGAAGAAAAGGAACAAGCATGCTGTGAAGGGAAAGCATGCCATCAGAGCTTGTTGAATATTAAGCAGATTGGGCGTGGCGCATTTGCATACTCGCAAAACAATTAGAGAGGTCTAGTCTAAAGGCCTAGGGAAAGGTTTCTTTTTTATTTTACATAGAAATGGACACTTTCTAATACAAGGAAAAAAAAAGGAAAAAAAATATAAAGAAAAAAAAAGATACTAACTATAGTATGACTTTTTGTACAAATACAAGACAAATAATCTCCTGATATCTTCTTGTAAAGATATACAGTCCAAAGTAACACAGATAGATGTATTGAAAAACTGATATAAATAAGGCCTTAATAAGAGAATTTGTGGTGCTTGTGCCTAAGGAAATTAAGGGCGAAAAACATGGAGAAGAATGCTTGGACTTAGAGGCTCAATGATGAGATAAAAGTAAGGTTTTTAGCTCATACGCTTGAGGGCAATGTGGATAGATGGTGGTGTAATTTGATCATTATGGGAGAACCTATTCACTCATGGGATGAGTTTAGAGCAGTTTTTCTGGAAACTTGCATTCTAGAGGCCGAGAAGCACATGGGAAAAGTTCAATTTTTTACTCTTAAATTGGAATATTTCTCAATTAAAGACTACGATATCCGTTTTGGGCAGTTAAAGGCCTATGCACCAAGGCTAGTTGTAGATCCGTTACAAGAGGTCAAAATTTTCATTGAAGACCTAAGATTGAAAATCCGATAGGAGCTGTCAATTAATGCATTTCTAGAGGACAACCCAGTTGTAATGTCGTATTATGATATGAGATGGCAAGGAGATGTGATGTACCCTTGATTTTGTATTAACTATCAAGTGACACAATGGAAACGATTACCTAAACTCAAAATCGTCTACGAAAATTTTGGCCGAAGCAGAAGAAGCAAAAATATACTCGAGACACATCTAATGTAGCACCAAGTTTGCAGAGTATGGGAATGAGCATCACACCCTATTAGTTGGTGTTATGTGTAGATGTCAAGTGTCATTCAGCCTATTTTTTCTCAATCGGCTAGAATAGGTCATGGTGCGAGTTGAGGCAGAGGTAGAGAGGTGGTGGCCAAGGAAGTGGAGCGACGAACGACAAAGCTATGAGTGTCAGGTCTCAGATGACACTAGCGGACAAAGAGCTCCCTTTGTATGATCTAACTGCAACCAGCTTGCACGCCGGATGATGGAGTGTCCCAACTTACTAATGACTACCACATCTGTAGCCCCACCAGTTGTATGAGAACAAGCTAAGGCAATAATGAATCTAGACCCAAAAGCGACGAAATCATTGGTGGAAGGTACGATTGTAATTTATGATGCACCCATGCATGCATTATTTGATGTTGACTCTGCACTAGCTTTTGTTGCGGGACATGTTGTGGATAAATTGCATCTGATACCCGTTGGTTACTAGTTTGTGGGTTATGTTGAATACTGTGGCAAGAGAAAGAATTTACCCTAACCTAATTTGCGAAAAACTGTCACTTGAGGCTTGGTGATCTTGAAGTAGTTATTAAACTAAGGGTACAAGAATTCTTTGAGTTTGATGTTATCATAGGGATGAACTTACTTGCCACATATCGTGTTCATGATAGACTGTTCACTAAAAGAATGGTGTTCTAGATTCCCGATCATCGAACGTTGACCTTTCAGGGTGGCGCATCTGATAAACCCAGTACTTAGGGTAGTTTAATGATTAGTAAAGAAATAGAAACCTTAGTTGGTGTAATTGCTAATGAAAAGAAAAAGTTAGAAACTTACACCAGAAGATATTTCGGTTGTATAAGAGTTCCCCAAAGAATTGTCTGGATTGCCTCCGAAACGAGAAATTGATTTCATTATCAAAGTTACTCAAGGCACCAAACCGACTTCTATACCACCATATTGGATGACATACAAGGAATTCCAAGAATTAAAGTTATAGGAATGGTTAGGTAAAGGCGTCATTGTTCCGAGTGTGTCCACGTGGGGAGCCCCCCTATTGTTTTTAAAGAAGAAAGATAGGAGTTTACAACTGTGTATCGATTATAATCGAGTAAGGAAAAAGAACAAACACCCCAACTTTTATAAGACAATTTGAAAGAATGTCTTGGAAGGCATTCTTTGAGCATGTATATTTAATTTTGGTGGTAGCTAGGAAGATCATTTAGCGGTATGTAAATTGATGTATAATAATAGTTATCAAGCCAACATCAGCATGGCATCCTTCGATGCTTTATATGGTTGACCATGCAACTCCTTGACATGTTGGACAGACACATGTCAACATACTATTTTGGCACTAGACTTTGTGAAAGAACAAACCGAGAAAATCCAATGTATTTGCCAAAACCTTACAACACCTCAGGACTGATAGAAAAACTATGTTGATAGTCACAAAAAAGTCCTTGAGTTTGAAGTTAGTGACCATATGTTACTATAAATTTCTCCTCAAAAAGTGAAAAAATGGTTTGGGATTCGAAGCAAACTCACTCTCCGGTATATAGGATCATTTGATATTCTTGAAAGGATAGGCCCAATGGCATATCGACTAGCATTATCTTCTTGGTTAGTAAACATACATGATTTGTTCTATGTGTCAATGTTGAAAAAATATCGTAATCCATCACATTTAATAGACTAGACACATATTGAGTTAAAACCAGATAGGACAGTGGATGAGTTGTCACTAGCTATTATAGATTGTATTATCAAGAAACTGAGGAACAAGGAAATACCTATGTCGAAAGTGAAATGACAATTCCAAAGCAACGAATAGTACACATGGGAGCATGAAGATTTCATGCAACAACAATTTCTAGAATCCATAAAACCTAACTAAAGTATATACATGTTTGGGCTAGGTGGAGGAGTCACTTTGATATCTATTCAAAGACGAGTGAGCTGGGTATTCCTTTCAGTGTTTGTGCTTTTCGAGAGGAGTTGGGATCGAAGAGGCGTGCTTATTGGGTAGTGGTTAATCTGGCGGTGTTGTGGAGTATGTGGAAGGAATGAAATGCTAGGATTTTTAAGAGAAAGAGACTTCCTTCTATCCAAATTCGGGAAGAATCTCTGGCGCCAACTTACTTTTGGGTTAGTAATAGCTTCCTTTTATTGGGTTACTCCATTTTGTACTTACTTTGGGGATAGGAAAATGTATTGCAATTGGTGTTGCGATGTTTGTTGCGTGGGTGAGGGTGGCCTAAGCGTTGGTCTCCTTCTAGTTGTTGTACTTTCTCATTTTTATCAATAAAAATCCTTTTTTTTAATATCATTGTACAAATTTCAAGACGAAATTCCACTTAAGAAGGGAAAATATAACAACCTAGAAAAAAAAACAAAAAAACTAGAAAGGGGGGGGGGGGGGGGGGGGGGGGGTTTTGTTTTTTTTTTTGTGTGGGGGGGGGGGGGGGGGGGACCCCAAGGGGCGGGGGTACCCCCCCCCCCACCTTCGCCCCCCAAAAAACGG
>JAJIYU010001402.1:0-36310 GCA_030144865.1 Tinospora cordifolia | reverse complement strand
ATACAATATTGACATTAGGTTAAAAGTCGATAAATTGTCTCAAATCACAAAACAATGTACGTATTATATGCATTTTAATTATGCAATTCTAAAATATCTACTAACTATCAAATACAATACCAATAAAGTGCATTAACAATGTTTTCTTGAAAATGCTTTTTTAAACTGTACTTTTTGAAAAACGATTTGCAAAACCTCTCCATAAGCGGAGCCAAACAACAAAATCCAAAACAAAACTAGGATTATGTGGCTTCAATCAACACCATTAAAACTTTACATGGCTCTATCTATGATGTGAAGCGATACCACCTCATTTGGCTTAGCTTTTGATTTTTTTTTCCTTTAATATTATACGGTAATATAACTGAGTAAACACAACCTTAATCAGAAAAATGTGGATATAATTCTACTGCATTCTTCAATTACAAGAACAAGCAAGATATAGAAATAGAACAAGGAATACTAAGCACATGGGAGTTTTAGTCTGCAAACACAAATAACATTAAGAACAACATTAATCCAGCAGCTGGGCAGACCAATCTTATGGGGTATAGAGTGAAGAACGAGAAGCAAATAGAGCCAGAGTTTTCATGTCAAGCTTAACGACTAGTCATTAATGGCATGACAGACGTTGGATTCCTGACAATTTGTGTAGAAAGTTGTAGACAAGAGGGAGGGAGGTGGTGACTTATTATTATTATTATTTGATTATTATTTTTTTGGTGTGGCTTGGTGTAATAATGAAAATTTGTTCTTGCACCCTCTAAAGAACATTTCATTTAATAAAGTCTTTTGTCTTAGCCTCTGCATACTCTGTCTTCTCCCTTTCCCTCCTGAAAGGAATAAAGATTATATTCTCCATCCAGACCAGAAAACAAGTGGATGTCAACGTGATATGTATGTATACAATTTAATGGCTCCTTTGCCTCTGTCAACTCTGTCAAAGAAACAACAAACTTGTCTTCTTCACCTTCCTTCCCCTCCTTCATCCAATCTTCCCAACGGCCACAAGAGTTCCTACTGCAGGTACAACAGTAATCCTGCGGCACAAACATCAAAATGATGATAGATGCACCCTTCCGTTCCATGCTATTTCTAGTCACTAATGTTTCCTGTGTAACTCACCATTGCAGATCTCTCTTCCAGCAAAAGTTAGAATGAACAAGCTCACCGTTCCAATGCCCAACTCAGTTGCTATTCCGGGTAAGCCATTGTCGCCGCTTGGACCAGAAGGCTGGTTCGATGATGCGTGTATAATTGATATGGACTACTTTGTTAAGACCATTTCTGGGACTAAGGCAAAAGGGGTCCGACCAGACTTGATTGGTTCGATTATCACTAACTATGCCTCCAAGTGGCTCCCAGATCTTTCTGAGGATGAAACCAATAACAAGGGTCCTGCAAGTTTTTTTGAGGACTCACCAGAGAGTGTGACAGCGCAGTGGATGAAGAAGAGATTCTTTGTTGAGACGCTTGTGGGAATCCTGCCTCCTGAGAAAGATTCTGTCCCATGCAAATTTCCTACTCCGGCTGCTCCGCACTGCTAATATGGTAGGAGTTGAACCGAGTTACCGGATTGAGTTTGAGAGAAGGATTTCATGGCAATTGGACCAAGCCCAGTTGAAGGACCTGATGATTCCCTCTTTTAGTCACACTTGCCGAACTCTCCTGGACGTTGAGCTAGTTCTACGATTAGTTCAGAGGTTCATGAACTTGGATGAAGCTGCAAGAAGTGGAGCAGCTGTGCTTAAAGTAGCAAAGCTTGTTGATGGTTACCTTGCAGAAGCTGCCATTGATGCCAATTTGGCACTTCCAGAGTTCAATGCACACGCTGAAGCTCTTCCAAGCCATGCCCGAGCAATGGATGCTGGACTATATTGGGCCATTGATACTTATCTTAAGGTAATACTCTTGCACTAATTTGAATTGTCTTCATCACTGAGAGAAAGAACCAATTATTTAAATATAGTCACCTGCCTCAAGAATTTCCCTCCAATTCTTAGTAGTAAAATAGGAAATGAAATAACTGAAATTAGAAGACTAGATTTAACTCGCAATATAAGGCAAGTTAAGAACATGGAAGATACCGCTATTTTTGAACTTTCTTAGCTTTTAATGAAACTCCCATCACTTGATAACTCTTGCAATTCTGATTTTCATGGGCAGGTGCATCCTGCTGTATCCAAGGAAGAAAGGAAGATGCTATGCAGATTAATTGATTGCCGGAAATTGTTAACTGAAGCATCCCTCCATGCTGCTCAGAACGAGCGGTTACCCGTTCGTGCTGTGATCCAGTTGCTCTTCTCTGAGCACACAAAGCTCAACCGTCAGTTTGATTGAAGCGGTTCTTTTACAGTACCCGAAGTCCAAATCCTGGCCTGGAGCACGCGTCAAGGTGCCTCTCAAAACGGGAAGTTGCAGCACAGCAGACGCAGGTTTGGAAGTCACGTGAAGAGGTTCTTCGGTTACAGAGCCAATGCAACTCCATGCAAGCACAGATGGACAAGCTCACAGAGAAGAAAAAAAGATTTTTCAGGTGGAGGAAGCTAGGACCTCCCTTACTACTCAAACCTACCAGCGTGGTGGAGGAAGGCGATCGAATAGGGCTGGATCAGAGGACACCAGGTGAGGATATGAAAACAAGGCTGGTCAAAAGTAGAACCCCAACATGGAGGAGATCTATATCTTGACTAGGAGGAGAACTAACAACAGCTGATTCTATAGTCTATTGTACTAATATAATCAAATTGTTGAGAATGGCAGACTTATCTACAGAATTATCATCACTCATAGCTTTACTGATAGAAGGCTAGAAAATATATTTTGAAATTTGTGGATCAACAAAATTATTATAATCTTAAAAATGATGCTATCTCAAATTTTCTTGAGCAACATCAATCTTCTCCAAGCAAGCCATCCATGTATGATTGCAGTAGCTCATCAGCAATTAGTATCAAATTATTGAATTGAACATAAACAAATATGAGATCATAAGAAATGTGAAAACAAATAATGGTATAAGATAAACAATTAAAATATAAATGTTATGTATACCATATCGTCAAATGAAAAATACCTTATTAACAGATAAACTGTTTAGCACCTTCTCAACATTTTTAAATTTGGGTTGCTCAATAGCAGTCCAGTTTAGTATACGATGATATCTATTTGAACGTCGGATAGCATACTTACCATCAGCATTAAAGAAACACTCATAAAACTAAACTTGTAGTGTTATAAGAAAATTGAGGAGTCTGTACATGGCTAGATATTTAGCCTTCCAGCTTCTTCACATTTTGCATTCATCGAAAAATTTTCCTTCATTGAATCTAATATACATTCAAAAAAATCTCTGCCCTAGGAATAATTCAAAGTTTCACCACTTTGAACTAGCTCGAAATCAACTTCATTCATCAACTTGTCATTTTTGTGAGCAAACATAAAGCAATGGATAAAGAACAACATTGCAATCTTGACAACATCATCATCGTTCTTCTAACAACAAGTTATAAATGCTTCACATATACACTATTTATTAATCTTCTTCATCTCATTAAAATATTTATTCTTCAAACTATTACCTTTAACTCCAATTGCAAGGCTTTTTGTTTCTTCTCTGTAATTCAACCTCATGATCAATGCAAATTCAACTGTGGAGAATTTTGCAATGATGTTGTTGAACTTGAATACCAAAATAGATTTATTATTTTGCACAACCTCTCTCAAAAATATATTATGTACTATCTAAGGTTGAAAAACCAACGAATTCATGCCAAGAAAATGTCCGAAATATGTATCCCTGAACTTTAATAATTGGATGTTTGTCAACTTTGATTTAAGCATGTTTATTGCCCCTAGATTAGCGTGGAAACCAAAATTGGCACAGTATTTGTTTTCTGGGTTGACAATGAATTGAAATTCCTAGAGATAACACATTGTATTATTATAATAAAAAATTATCAAGTGCATGCGAACATCTTTGTAACTCAAATCTATATAATTGGAAATAAGCAAACTAGATAAATGATAAGTTTTAGAAAAATACAATTGACAATGACAATAACCTAGGTTTATTGCACATTGTTTTTAGTATACCAAGAGTATACTTCTATGGAAAATATTGTGATATAGATCTGAGTCATTTTCAGGCATATAAATTTAGAAAAATACGTATAAACAAGAGTAACTCAAATGGTTATTGTCATCGTCTTCGTAAGATGATTACCTTCGTCATTGTAATAGGGTAACTCAACTGTAAATATACAAAGCGGTAATCACTAGACTGTAAGTATACCTTGTTTTCAACTTTCGCAATCTTAAGATTGGATGCAGATTCTTTAACAATCTTAGACGAATTTTTTCATCTTCTTCGTCATTGTACCAGAGTAACTCGTACAACAATGGAGGAGAAAAAGGAACGATTTAGGGCTCAAAATGGATGGTAGTTTATTCGAATATTTAAAAAACTGAAATGCAGTGTTTTTCACGCAACTTATAAATATATAGTCCGGTATTTTTGATATTATGTAATGATATACAGTATATGTACAATATTTCGAAAAGTCATATACTTTTATGTTATTAAGTTAAAAAAAAATGCATCCATTTTCTGTAATTTCCTCTTACTTTTATGGTTTTAAAACTTACTACTTTGTATCTTTCTTTATTCTTAATCTCACACCGCTTTCTTAGCAAAAAAGGCCAACGTCAGCCCAAAAAAACTGAAAAGAGAAATGAACTAGGATAGGCTGTTGCCTCGACTAAATCATTCAACTCTCTAGCAAATCTCCGTCCTAAATCATGTAACTTTTAGCATATATTTGAAGTTAGATGAATGGTTTTACAAACTTTGTAAACCAAGTCAATTAACTTTTTTCTTGTACTGAACTCCCTCTAGGGAGCCAACTGTTTATTATACTTAATAAATCGCAATGGCTAGAATGTTATCACCCTTAAAGAATGCAATATTTTATAATTAGTCAACTAATAATTAATAGTAATTAACATCGAATAAACAAGAAATCATCACATGGAAATAAAAAGTTGGAAACAATTTCAAACTGCAAGAGTCCAAGTGATTATTCTTTTTTTTTTCAGCCCTTGTATTGGGTTTTGCAGTTTTTTTTCAATAAATCATTAACTACGGAAAAAAAATGAATTTTTTTTTGGTGTTAATATACAATAGCTAATTATTCCTTTTCGATCTAGGGCAACATGCTATAATGACTTTTTTTTTTTTTTTACAAAAACTAATTCTTATTTAATTGAACCCAAAGAAGTCTTATCTCGTTTTAGCATATGTTGTTTAAGAAATAATTTCTACCCTCTACATCATCTGATAAATAGGTATATAATATTTTTTGTACCAGGAATAAACTTAGGATACAAGTCAAACATTCATTTAATAAATTTTCCCCAAACTTTGATAAAAAACACAATATTTATTTAAAAAAAAAAACTTACCGGTATAATGAACAATATAATCTCCTTTTGGTAGGAAAAAATGGTGTACAAGATCTCAATGAAAAAAGGGGTATAAATAAGAAACTGATGCATGAATTAGTTGTATGTCAAGGGACAGTTTAACATGAAAAGACAAAAATATTAGAAATTAGAAGACTTTATAATACTATGTTTAATAATATGAAAGCAAAAATAATAAGAGATTTATCCTATAGGCCTCTGGCATTTGATTTTGAATCTTTAATTAAGCTGGTAAGGTTAAAAAAAATTATTTAGGTTGTATTCCGTTAATAAAAAAATCAGAATTGTCTAGAGAAAATTTTAATTTTTTTTTAAATCTTGTTTTCTTATATTTGTTTGATCAAAGTAATGAGAAAAAATTTTAAAATATTTTTTGAGGTCCAACAAATTTTCTTATCAAAATTTTCTCAATTTAAAAGGTAAGAAAATAATATTTTTCTCATAAAAAAGTTTTATATGATAATTTAAAAATAATTACATATAATTAATTTTTTTTAATTTTTTATTTCTAATCAAATAATTGTAAGAAAATGTTTTTAATAATATTTTCTCAAGCAATTTTTTTTTAAAAAAAATATTTTTTTCAAAAAAAAATTTAACATTCAAACACGTCCTTAGATAAAAAAACAAAAAAAAAAAAAAATAGGAAAAAGGGTTGGCCGAAAGGAACGGAAGCAATCCACAGAAGAAAAGAGTAGCTTGAGTTAACGTGCACTCTTCCTCTATCTATTCCTTCCTGCTTCTTTCCTTCGTCTGCAGGCTGCGTCTTGCTGTGGCCTCCCCTCCTTTTATTTTTCGCTACCCCTCCCCAACCCCAACTTCGGCGATTAATCAAACTGAAAAGCCACCTTTTATTAAGTGAACAAAATATCTTTTAGTTACTTTTTTCCCAATGCGATGCAGGCCTTTTAGTCACGTAACGGTAACGATCAAGATCAAACCACTCCCCGCCAAGTCTTATTTCTATGACTAATCCTCCAGTTTAGTCATAGAAAGAGACAAGAGACGGAGAAAGGGGAAATAGAGGAGAGAGAGATCGAGCTTCTCTCTTCTTCCTCTCTCCGGCTTGCGTCTTATTTCTTCTGATCTCCTCCTCTTCTTCACCTCTCTCTTTCTGTGTGTGCGTCTAGGATTGTTAATTTGTAAATGGAAGTTGCTTCTTGTTCATCTTCGCCTCTATCAGTTCATTCGATGATGGATTTCACTCCTCATCGTCACCGATTCAAGCATCTTCCTTCTTCCCTCCGAAAGTGTCCTCCTGCAAACTTCCACGCTTCTGTTGATTGCCGTCAACCCCTCTTTCTCTATCCAATTCGCCTCCCTCTTTCTTTTTCTTCTTCATCTGTTTTTGGTATTTCCACGTCTCTCACATACAGAGATCGTTCTCGCTTCAATTCCCTTAATCTGTCCAATCGCAAAATTCGCCGGAGACCAACCTCCATCTTCGCTGTCTTTGAACGTTTCACAGAGCGGGCTATTAAAGCAGTCATCTTTTCTCAGAGAGAAGCCAAGTCTCTGGGTAAAGATATGGTGTTCACACAGCACCTATTGCTGGGCCTCGTTGCCGAGGACCGTGCCTCTGATGGTTTTCTTGGCTCTGGCATCACAATTGAGCAAGCGCGTGATGCTGTTCGTACCATTTGGAACGGAACCTCCGCCGACGTTGAGGGTGAGACTTCTACCTCCGCCACTTCAACTCCCCGATTAACCTCCACCGATATCCCCTTCTCTATTAGCACCAAGCGCGTCTTTGAAGCTGCCGTAGAATATTCGAGGAGCATGGGCTATAACTTCATTGCTCCTGAGCACATTTCTATTGGCCTATTCATGGTCGATGATGGAAGCGCTGGTCGGGTCCTCAAGAGGTACATATATCGTTTTTTTTTTTTTTTCATTATTTACCTGCTATTACCTATATCCCAATTTGACCAACCACAAAACCCGATGAGGGACTGGGACACCTTGATAAATTGCAACCACCGCTCCAGGGTGTGATGTTGCAATTAGTCATAAAAGAAAAGAAAATTTCCCTCTCAGATTCCCTCATGCCTACATCTTCCCCTTTCCTCCACCATCTTACCGATTTTCCAACCTTGACTGGCTTTGCTTCATCAACTATTAAACAATTGCTGTGCTTATAAGCAACTCATTGTGTTTTTTTGTTTTTTTTTTTCTTGGTGTTTACTGATGCGTGATGATGTCATATTAAGCTTTTGATTCATAATTGATGCTTTCAATTATTGTTTGGAAGGTTGATGTAGATGCTTGTAATAATTTCAATTAGAGGTAATTTTTTATGCTTTAGAAATTAGCTTGACAACTTAACTGCTGATGAGATAAATCATTGTTTGGCTTGAGAAAGCTCACTGAACAAAAAACCAGAAAAAAAAAAAAAGAAAAAGAAAAAAAGTTAAGATAAATGATTTTCCACTAGAAATGATATGCCCAAGGCTCCTCTCATTGTGGAGTTTAAGGAAGGAGCAATTCGCATGGCCTTACCCTTATACGAAAGACACTATTCAAACTTGTGACATTTTAGTTGTTACATTAATTGACTAATGTCAACTGTCACAGCAAAGCACACTTTTCAAATTACTTCACATATTTTATTAAAACTCAATTTGCTGTCTTGTTGACATTCCTTTTAGTATTCTTTTGCTTTTCCTTGCAAACTTCAAGCTTATGACATCAGGAGAAAAGTCACTTCAAGGTTTACTCACTGCCTCGTGGAAAACCTCAAACACAATTTATGGCGTTCTAAGCCTTTTATGTGATTGATGGCTGATACAATTTTGTATTCAATGCATCTTCATATTTTTGGGCAACATTCCTTTCCATTTGGTAAAGCAATAAATAAACTATGGTTGAGAACTTACTTGCAAATTGCTCTTTTTTTTTTTTTCCAAGACTAGTCTTTCCACCATTTATCCTAAGTTCTTAAAATCATCTTCAATCCTTATTGTGCATGATCTTTGTCAGCAGCTTTCGAAATAGCAGCTCCACAAGCATAACTTGGTCTTACTTTCTTCCTCTTCCATGCATGCTACCGGACCTCCATTATATAAAGTAAATGTTGTTTCTAATCTGTGAGATTGAAATGATATGGCAACTCAAGACTAATAACTTGTCTCCTGATATTCACCTGCCCAAAATCCTTGTGTTTTCTGAAGGATTACTTGGAAAACCCCCTTCATCATTTCCCAAGATTATATTGCTAGTTATGTTAAGTATCTCTTTACTAAGAAATTTAAAAAAAAAAAAAAAAAGGAAACTCATTGTTATTATTCTATCACTTGTTTTCTTGACATTCAGAGCTGCAATTTGTGGGTCCTCGCCCACTGTTATTCCTACTGCATTTCTATTTTGACATCCCTGACACACCAAAGTTTTGGCAATTTCATTTGCATCCTACCTGAAGGGACTCTTAGGTCTTAGCATGGGAGGTTGTATGTACTTGGGCACACCCTAACTAGATTTTCCCCACTTGTTATCATATCAAGTCAGCGATATGGCATGTCCATTAAGGAAATATACTTTAGTAGCTAAAACAATTTCTTTTTAGTTCAAAAAACATATTTTACTTGTAACACTGTTTTTCACTAGCAGGTAATCTATAGCAACCTCCTCATTTATTCAGGCTTGGAGGTACGTAGCATTGCAAGTTGGGGAATACTAGAATGTAAAAAGAGAAAGAAATTAATAATGTGGAGGCCATATTATTGAAATGATATTGGATGTTATTTTTGGTTCAAAAATATAATGCTTGTTGATGTGCAAAGCATATTTATTGAAACTGATGAAATGACAAACGCCTATCTTTGATTTATATTCCTTAATTTTAAAACAAGTTTAACAATCAACATGTTGCTTATATTTTAGTGCTTGATGAAAAGTTGATTTAATATCAGGTTGGGGGCAAACATAAATCATCTTGCTGCCGTAGCAGTCTCTAGACTCCAAGGAGAGCTTGCCAAGGATGGCAGAGAACCATCTACCTCTTCCAAACATATGCATGGAAAATTGTCCTCTAGAAGTGCTGCTGTTGCAAGGTCCTCAGAGAAGAGAAAAGGTTAATCATTTAATTTTTAATGTAATCACAGTTGCTTTCAGAGTTATTTTCCCAATATTAAGAGTCTCTGTTTTGCTGAATACTTAAACTGTTTCCCTCAGAGAAGAATGCTCTTTCCCAGTTCTGTGTGGATCTTACTGCTCGGGCTAATGAAGGGCTAATAGATCCTGTAATTGGCCGAGACAAGGAAGTTCAAAGAATAGTTCAAATTCTATGCCGAAGAACCAAGAATAACCCTATTCTTCTAGGTGAACCTGGAGTTGGGAAAACTGCCATTGCCGAAGGATTGGCAATTAGCATCACAAATGGTGATGTTCCTGCTTTTCTTTTGGTGTGTACTGTTTCTCCTTCAAATTCTTGCTTTTTTTCTAGTTACATGGTTTCTTTTTCCTTTTTATCTTTGGTTCTAGTCTGCCAAATACAAGCTAGTTAGATTTCTTTTATTTTTTGTGCAGACAAAATGCATAATGTCCTTAGATATAGGTCTATTAATGGCAGGAGCAAAGGAGAGGGGAGAATTAGAAGCTCGTGTTACTACCTTGATTAGTGAGATAAAAAAAGCAGGTTAACCAACCTCATTTTCCCGGATTTTCTGTAACAACAATCTTACTTTTCACGGTTTCTTATTATTTTGATGTTTCACAATGCAGGTAATATCATTTTGTTCATTGATGAAGTACATACACTAATTGGGTCCGGTATAGTTGGTAGAGGAAGCAAAGGATCAGGCCTTGATATTTCTAATTTACTGAAACCTTCACTTGGGAGGGGTGAATTACAGGTAAACATTTCATTTATTAGCTGAATCCTCATGGGAAGACAAGCACACCAGGAAAAGCAGACATGTACATGTTTTATATATAAGCAGCACAAGTGCGTGCTTGTATACAAATAATTAGTCTTTTAGGCTGGATATAAACTCGTGCATGTCGTCTGTCTGGTTAAGCAAATGTTGTCTATGCATATGTTCCTGATTTATTTCAGTGGACCCTAATTATATACATCTTTTAGTGCATTGCATCTACGACCATGGATGAATACAGAACTCATTTTGAAAAGGATAAAGCCTTAGCTAGACGATTCCAGCCTGTGTTTATCAATGAGCCAAGCCAGGTAATTGCTAGGAGTGCCCTTTTCCTCCTAAGTCTTTCTTGCCAACTATCATATACAATTTTATAGTTTGAGTATTTTTGTTACTTATGTAGGAGGATGCCATCAGAATTTTATTGGGTTTGCGCGAGAAATATGAAGCTCATCACAAGTGCAAATATTCACTGGAAGCAATAAATTCTGCTGTATATCTTTCAGCTAGATATATTGCTGATAGGTATCTTCCCGACAAGGCCATTGACCTCATTGATGAAGCTGGAAGCAGGGCCCGTATAGATGCGTTCAGGAGGAAGAAGGAGCAGCAAACATATATACTTTCAAAATCACCAAATGATTATTGGCAAGAAATAAAAGCTGTTCAAGCCATGCATGAAGTGGTAATATTTACGAACATATTACTTTAGATAAGCATGAAACTGAGACAAGGTGTTTCTATCCACCAGTAGTTGGAGGGAGACTACCTTATTTTATTATAAATTAGGTTAACTGGTGCTCGCAAGTTGATCTAAATCCTAAGGCTATCCTGCATGCAGGTCCTAGCAAACAAAATGAAGTATGGAATCGGTGCTTCTGGCACAGTTGAAGATACAAAACTTGTTTCAGAACCTCCAATTCCTTCTGCATCAGATGATGATCAGTAGGATTATTGTTGCTTAATGTAAACAACTGCTTTAGTTGTCTTGATTAAATTTGAACCTAGTTTCTTATTGTCACTTTCTCAGGCTTGTGGTGGGACCCAATGACATTGCAGTTGTTGCTTCTCTTTGGTCTGGGATCCCTGTTCAACAACTCACCATTGACGAAAGATTGTTCCTTCTGGATCTTGATGCACAGCTCAGAAAACGGGTTGTTGGACAAGATGATGCTGTTGCTGCAATCTCTCGAGCAGTCAAGAGATCACGTGTTGGCCTGAAGGATCCAGGCAGACCCATTGCAGCAATGCTTTTCTGTGGGCCAACTGGTGTTGGCAAAACAGAACTCACGAAAGCCCTGGCAGCATCCTGCTTTGGATCGGTAATACAAATATATCCATGATTATTTAAAGAAACTAGTCAAAGATTTTTCTTATGTTATGTCTCACAGTCCAACAAAAGAGTTATAGGCAAAGCCAGTATATCATAAGCTACGATCGACTTTCTGCTTGTATTGCATAAGGCCTTGACGTGATTTTCCTTATAAAATTGTATAAATGTTAACTCTTTACCTAAAAAAGGCAATCAAGTGAGAAACATGCTGCTTGCTTCCTATCCAGTTACCATTATTTAGTAAACCCAGTATATCTATATATGGGAGTTTGGCACAACTGTTATTTGCATGGTTTAGGTGATTACCTCTTTGTTGAAGGTAACAAAACCAGAAAAAATTGAATAACATATTTTCTAGATGCAAACAGCATGCAATATTTATGTTTTGCTTATGTTCCAATCACCATTTGTGAATTATAAATTTTTGTGAACCATGCTCAAAATTATGGCTCAGAGAACCGCCTTATCTAAGATCATATGTACCATGCTTTGATTGTATCCTGTCACGTACTCGAGGAAAGTGTTCTGGAATTGGAGTTGGATTCTTGTGATAGCTATTAAAGATTGACATCTTAAGTCATCTTACACATTTTGTAACCTTTATACTCCGTTGCTATTCCTTTGTTCTTTATTGCAGGAGGCAGCAATGTTAAGATTGGACATGAGTGAATATATGGAGCGGCATACTGTGAGCAAGTTGATAGGATCACCACCTGGATACATAGGCTATGGTGAGGGAGGTACACTGACAGAATCTGTCAGGAGAAGACCTTTTACCGTGCTATTGCTTGATGAAATTGAGAAAGCCCATCCAGATATATTTAACATCCTCCTACAAGTCTTTGAAGATGGTCATCTCACTGATTCTCAGGTTTGCTTCTAAGAGTATCTACTTCCTCAAAATTCCGAAGAATAAACAGAAACTTATTAGCAGAAAAGAACAAAAGTAGCAACTGCATTCTTACTGACTGTTATTCCTTCAATCTCCTTAGTGCGTATGGCTAATTGATTCAGGAATTTTTAAAGGAGAGAAGACCTTCTCTCCTTATCCATTAAAGCAAGAGGATAACCGTTCTGTGCAGCAAAATGAAACCTTTTTTATGAGATTATACTTGGTCAAGTTCCAAACATTCATTGTCTTGCTATCATCTATTTGTGCAAGGAGTTGTTAATCACCTCAGCTTATCCTATAACTTTTGTATTCATAGGGCCGGAGGGTATCATTTAAGAACACATTGATTGTCATGACGTCCAACGTGGGTTCTACTGCCATTGCAAAGGGTAGACACAACACTATAGGTTTTATGATTAAGGATGAAGATGAATCAAGCTCCTATTCTGGATTGAAAACCTTGGTAATGGAAGAACTAAAGGCATATTTCCGACCAGAATTACTGAACAGGGTTGATGAGGTAGTCGTTTTCAGGCCCCTCAAAACATCACAGGTGCGTCTCTTGCCTTGTTTTTTGTTTTCAACTTGCAACTGCTTATTTTCTTTTCTAGCCTTTATTAATTTGCTTGCTTGAGTGCTTGACTGTTACATGGTCACAGAAATTATATCTTTATAACATTTCCTTGTTGGACATTGACTTGTTGAGCAATACTTTTGTAAAAATGAACTTGAAAAGAATCAGATTTTGTGAAATCAATGGATTGATAAAACCCCATTACACGTCAGCTTATATCGACATGTTAATTGACCTAATGCCATTTTGATTTGAAATTATTAATCATGTTGGCTAGTATACCTTAATTCATATCAGAAATGTCAATCTTCCTTTGGTCATTGATGTGTATGTAATTTTGTGTACCTACTATTGACCTGAACGCATAGCATGTGTCAGCCAAATTTGGTTGATCTCTGACGTGCATTCACATCTTTTTCTAAAGTTGAAAGTTATTCTGCAACATTCCACTTGCATAATACAGGAATACTTATAAGAAGTTGAGAGAAATGTGATGATAGAAACTGAGCGGAATGAAAACTAAAAGATTTAATAAATTGATAAGTTCCTGTGTAGATCTGACTTGCTAATAGAAGGTTTATGTTGGTTTTAATGATCATCCAACCTTGCAGGTTTAATCCGGATGTCTGAGTTATAAATTAAATTTGTTTTGGCGTAGTGATATGTTACAGTGTTAATAGGTTGTATAGGTGGAAATTTAATGTTTTTAACAGAAGCCTCCTATGTAAATGTTGGTATTTATTTGTCACTGTGAAGACTGAAGCTCTACTGATCACCATCATTTGTATGATATACTGTGGCCTCCATTTTGCAGGTAGTTGAAATTGTAAATATGATGTTGAGGGAGGTGAAGGAGAGGGTGATGAGTCTTGGGATTGGTTTAGAGGTATCAGAAGCAATGATAGAGATGGTATGCAAGCAGGGCAGTGACCTTAGCTATGGGGCTCGACCACTTAGGAGGGCTGTCACTCGCTTAGTAGAAGATGTTCTAAGTGAAGCAGTTCTCAATGGGGAGTGCGTGCCCGGTGACACTGCCATCATTGATGTAGATGCTTCTGGAAACCCATTTGTGACCACTGATCAATCAGGTCAGAACCAGCACTTGTCTGATACGAAATCTCTGGCGTGAAAAATTTACAATAAATGTTGTATAGTTACGGCAATTATTCATAGCTTGCTCTTTGTGTATATATTTGTTGATATATTTTGGGGTGAGGAAAGGAAGAATTGTATCTTTGTTTGGTGGTGTAATGTGTGGTCAGGAAATTAATGAAGAATGGTCACTTGATCAAATTCTGCTCTTAAAACACAATCATGCAATGTAGCGCAATGGTTTGGTTTGGACGAAAGTGAAACCATCTTGTTATAGGTGAGTGCTACAGAATTAATTGGCGAGGGGAACCCAATCGGGAGATCATTGATCTTTTGCTTGCAATCTTTTTACAAACTACTGTACACTATTTTTCAGGTGTGCTTGTAACTTTTGCCACCTGACAAATTTGTAAAGAGATACCTGAACCTTCCCAAGATAGAAAAAATGCACAATTGGGCTGTGAGGGACCACACTGAGGGAGGCAGACGGAAAAGCAACCTAACTTTTTCCATGGAAATAGATCGAGGCCTTGAAAAAGCGATCCACTTTGGTTATTGAAGACCTATTTGGCAGTGAGCCACGAGGCACTTGTTATTTAAAAGAACCAACAAAGAAATAAAAAGAGTAATGTTATTACAGACTCTATACATCCATAGACGTATGATTTTAAAACATTCTAAAAAGATTAATAATAGCATTGGATCCATCAGTTATTTTTTAAAATAAAGAAAAATAGGGCGTTTCAATACATTCTTTTTTTTTTTTATTTTTTTTTCTTCGGGGAGGAAATTCATTCAACAGAATCCTCTCACAGTCGCTTAGCATTGCTATAATTAATTGTCAAACAACACCTGATTCATTCACATTCAAATAGATGTCAGCGATTCATTCAGGTACCATAAATTGTAATAACACGACTACTTCAATTACGGTAGGTAATCCGCGCCGTAAGCAGTGGTTGAGGAGGCATCATCAGCTTCAGCACCAGCTACAGCTGCTTGTATCACGATTAATAAGGACAAAACTAATTCTCTAGATTGAGAAACGGAGAGAAAGAGAGAGAGAATTTAAGTTTCACGATGCTGTGGTGTGATTGGCAGAGCAGTGGGAAGGTCCAGCAACCAGAGATGTGTCGGCGTGCACTTGCGGTTGTTGAGCAACATCATTGATGGTCCTCAGTTGGGACTCAACCAGAGTGAGAGAGGCATCTAATTCCAGGATTTTCCTGGAAAAGAACGCAACGCCATCGCCATCACAAACAACTAGTCCAAACTCCAACTACAGAGAGCGCAAGAGAGTACATTACCTATGAACCTCAGAGAGCTTTCGTTCGCAAAGAAGAGCGAATCTGTTGAGAAAACGAGAAGTGTCGAGGATGAAGGTGTTCACCTGTGAAATAGTGATGGTGACGACAAGTTCAATCCAGAATACAGAAATGAAAAAATGTGTGCGTGTGCGTGTGCGTGTGCGTGTGCGCGCGCGCGCGCGCGCGTGTGAAAGAGAGAGAGAGAGAGAGAGAAAGCTTTAAGATTGCAACCAAGTAAAGTGTCCTCTGATCGGAGGCACCCAGAGAGGCCTCTTCCGCTTGTCTAGGGTTTGTAGGTCTCATGTCTTTCCCTGCTGTTTCTAATGACGTCGTCAATCGTGTATTTCTTATGCGAGGGAAATTGGGAACTCAAGATGTAGAATGTATGCATATGGACGCGGGTTAAAAAATTGAAATGGTCAACAAAAATTGATCAAAGTTGAAATTGGACTCTATATCCGGTAATTTCATTCTGCAAAATCCGATTATAATTTATGTTAATAATTGTGTCTTAGGATAGAATTTTATTATTATTATTTTTTTTTTTTGTGATGACATCATTTCAAATTATAAAAATAATTGAACTCCATTCTTCGATAATTTCTTTCAAAACAAAATCTAATGGAAGTTATGATTCTTACCCAAAAATCATGATTTCATTAATATGAATGACTCTAATGAAAAATATTAATATTTACTAAAAGGTTACAACAAAAATAAATAAATAACCGTTACAAAGAGTCACATTTTGAGAACGCTTCTAAATTTTAAATCAGCGAGTGTTACAATAAAAAGACAAGTATTTCATACATTTTTTATCCTCGTAATTTTTTATTCATCAAAACTAAAAAAAATTTGTTGTAATATATTAAAAATGCCCCCACGAAAATGAGAATGGTTGAGGGCAAGGCTGTTTTAATACGGCTGCAAACTTGGTGCAAATCACGTTTTTCGTAACCTTACCCATCACATCATTTCCACGATGATAGTTTCCCCACTCTTTGACGTTTTCTTTCCCTTTTTTTTTTTTTTTTTCTTTTTTATCGAAATCAATTACTGGCAACTTATATAAATCGCAACCTCCAATGAAAAATATAAAGTTTTTCGGGTGGCTGGAAAATTCATGATAAACAAATCTGTTTTTTTCTTTTTTTTTTTTTTTTTAAGCCTCAACAACAACAAAAAATGAAGAGTTACAAAGGATCAATCACAACTGCCTTGCTTCCGGATGATAACAATTCCCCGTCTAATCAGTAAATAGAAAAGTGAACATCCAACAATCAAATAAGCCGCGCATGCCATCCAGAAAATTCAAAATTCATGCTACATGCCTCAAACAAGAAAAAACAGAAGCTAAAACAAACGATTAACTTCCTTTTCAGCCCTCAAAACTGTTAACGGCAATGGATTAGCTTCCTCCTAAAAATACAGCTTGCCCCATGTCATCTACCACTTTATCACGCTCACACCTTGTATGCACACCTCTTTAACCCAAACTGAAACAATCAACATTCAAAGTCATGTCCGCCACACCAAGAAATTCTTCTCCGCGCAAATGCGAATGAACAGCTAAGCTTCTTGACTATGAGTGACTGCTTCATTCTTTGGTATCATTCATGAAAACAAATAAGACTTTGCAGTTGAGATGTTCACTCAGCAACATAGCAGACACTGTTAGATCAGCCAGTATAACAGAAAGGAGCTACCATTGCCAAACACCTCAGAGATATATGGCTAACAATGAAAATGTTGATCCTTTGTAAGAATTCAACCAGACAATCTAGTGCTAATGCAGCTGAAAAAATGATTGTTGAAGAGTTGCAAGTGTCTTCAAGCTGCCAAGCCAATGCCTAGCCAATGCAAACAATATTTATTTATGGCTACCTAAGTGAATAGTTGATTGGGGACACGCATACGTGATCCACAAAATAGAAATCTTGTGTAAACAATACTTAAAACTTTAGTTCTGAAACACCAGCAAAGCATATTAAAAGATAATGCAACTTGGCATCCACATGGTCAAAATAGAGCAGTTCTAAGAGCCACACTCATTAAGCTATACAATTACATAGTAATCATGAGGAAATAATTTTACGCATTTTGTATTTTCATTTAACCCCTCTAAGTTCTTAAAAAACTTCAAAGAATGTAGGCGATGGATCATTCGTCACCTAAGCATGAACTTGGCAACACTGCTTGAAATTGTAGACAGATTTTGGGCACATGAACAACTTTGCCTTGAAATTTGAAAGTCCAAAACACTAGTCATTGTTTACTCTTAAAAAAAATGAGAAGAAATTCTATGTATGTACATATGCATACGTAAAGCAAGCAAAATACAGGCTAAAGAGTGACTCGCATGAAAAGGCCCAAACAGGTGAATGGATCATCTATGCCAATCAGATTGGCCTGAAAAATGTATCTGGTAAGGAATTGAGGTTCAAAAGTTAATTTCACTTGGTTACCCCACAGTTAAGAGTCAATGAGTGAAAAATTCTAGGCAAAAACGAAGAAAGGAATGAGTAGCAGAATTGTGGAGGGAAGAAAGTCAATATTACTATCAAAAAGCTTGTGCTAAGAATCAATTGCCATCCCAAAATCTAAAAGTACATCCATCTCCCAGCTTCAAAGAAGAGTTTGCAAGGAACAAGCAAAAGAGTATAGATAAGAATGTCCACAGGTGATTAGTACATATTCCAATCATGCTCCCACTTAGTCTTAAAGTTCCATAAAAACTTGCAATGAACTGTGCGTACAAAGCTTCTTTCTCCACTGAGAATTTCCATTACCATTTGGCAATCAGCACAATGTTCGTTTTGTTAATAATTTCAATTCCAAGCCCACCTTTGCCCACTAAACTTTGAACCACCTTCCAATTAATGAGACTCACCCCATTTTCCTTATTGTCACAGGTAAGACGAATGCCCCAAAATTTTTCACTGCAATATCACCCGTGTGTGGGCTGATGAATGCAAAACGGGGTTGATTACTTCAGAACCGGGTCCTTCCTGTGAGTGCACTAGAGTCTCACTCTAGATCAGCAACCGTAACCACTCTCAAGGCAATAACAAGTGGGCAAGTAGATAGTAGGCACACACAAACGGACACACAGATAGGCACACAAAGGCAACTCTTTATTACTCAAGTAAACCAATTACAGGGTAATCCGAGAGAGTATCCAATCCGAATACAGACTATGGGCTTATAGAAAATCGCCCTTACAATCATGTGCGAACGGTTCTGGGAAGTTATGAACAGCTCCATAACTTCCCTGATGGTTATCCCTATGCCATCTGTCCTTGGTCATGTCTGCCATCTGTCCATGGGGGAAGTTATGGACAGTTTCCATAACTTCCCTGGGTGAGCATCCAAGTGACCCTTGTCTCTGGGAAGTTATGGGCGGTTTCCATAACTTCCTCTTGATCAGCCATCCGAGCAGCATCATCTGTGAGGATCCTGTCCGTGGTACATCTTTTCCCCAACAGTTAACGTGACGGTTCCAAGGTGCTCCCATGTTCTGTTGTTCGTGGGGAAGTTATGGACGGTTCCATAACTTCTCTGGTATACTAGCAACTTGTGCCACATGTCCTGGGCAGTTCCCCAACCGTGTCTAACTGTTGGTAACTCCTTCCCCAGGTGACAATCATACTTGCATCCACGTGCACAGGTGGTTAGTTACCCATCTCAACCTCCTGTTTGTGTCAATCCCTGTTTTGCTATGCTCCAACATTTGCAGAACTTCCAGCAACCGTCAAGCCATCCGGTAACTATCTGTGTGCAACCTACTCCGCGGTGTGCACATGCGCTTGGCCTGGCCTGCCAAGCTAGGCATCATTCGGTGATCCGAGTCAAGGGTCTCACACTTATCCACACCCTTCTAAAGGAATAAACGAATCCTTTTCTCAATTTCCACTGCAACACCTTTAGGGATTTTGAAGAGGCACCAGTAATAGGATGCAAGTGCCATGTACAAAACTAATCAAGGTTAGTCTACCATTCCTAAATAGGAAGCCATTTTTCCAATCCATCAAGCCTCCTTGAAAACTTAACAATAACCAGATTCTAAAAGAACATGCCATTCGATTACACCTAAAAAGGCAGACCTAAATACTTTAATGGTCATGTATCAAAAGGAAGGCAAGAGACCTAAAACAAGGATCTCTCTTTGTCAACAGTACAATCTAGCAACCACCAGCTACTAATGAAGTGACGGAAAATTCTGTTTTGTAATTTTTATTAAATTTGATAATTTCTTTTTTATGAAATTATTTTCTATTTTTTAATTATGTTTTGTATTTTTTATTTTCCTTTTTGAAATGTTATGATTAGTTTATTTTTATAATATTATCTATCTTTTTTTTACAATTTTATAATATATATCATACCACCTTTCCTCCTTTATAGAGGCTCATTGTCTCTTAGCATCTATCCGCCTTGAAAAACACTGGCTATAATAACATAGATTCAAAGGCATATTGTTTGTAGCATCAAAAACAATACTTTAGGGCATCATCATCTGTCTTTTCAGTTAGCGATTCACCTTTTCTTTCCAACTTCCTCTTCCCTTCTCTAGCTTAGCCTCCCACTCGGGTGCTAGGCATCATGGTCCGGCTTGTTTTTCAAAGTTAAAATCCAATACACGCATACCCACAAACCCTTGGTTGGCTCATAACCTATAACAAACTTAATTGTATTGATGTGTCGCAGAAGAGATTCCCTAATTTTGTCTTTCTCCTTCTTAATGTCTTTGAAGGACAAATGATAATTCAACTACCATGTGTTCAAGGATTGTAGTTTTGTGACAGCTCTATGGGTGGAATGGTGTAGAAAACATTTGAAGCTCAATCCTCCAAATGAAGGGGAGAAGATGTGAATTTAAGGTGAAACTAGCATTGAACATAAAACTATATAGAAAAGGGGAGAAGATGTGAATTTACCTTGATTTCCCTCACAATCCGAGACTCTACTGCAAAATTCTTTATGCGTGACTTTGAAGAATAATGAAAGTTATTGAAACTTTGAGAATCGGTGATCACAATTTATAGTGAAAGATGAGATTAATTTGGAACATGATTCTTTATCTTATCCTATTTTTAAAGTAGGAGTTACTTGAACTTCCTATTAGTTATATGGCTTTTGGGTATTGGATAATTATGAATATGGCTTTTGGGTATTGGGTAATTATGAATTAATTTCTCCCTCCCTCCCTCCCTCCCTCCCTCCCTCCCTCCCCCACTCAGTTATGATGATGCCCCTCCTTGTAAAATTACAAAATATTATTAAAATTGAGGGTATTACAACTTGCCATTTAAGTCTCAAATGAAGTAAGGGCTGTCCGACCCAATTTGGAAAACATTATTTAAATGTTTCCTATTGTAATGTACACTTTTGTGGCAGAAATGCTATTTCAATGTTTCCTATTGTGTTTTATTGTTTTTTGCCACCAAGGAGGAATGGATCTAGGTGATTTGGCCTGTCCAAGATGTAAGTAAATACTATCAAACCTGATAAGAAAGGAGAAAGCATTGGGATAAGATATCCCAATGGGGTTAAATTATATCCAAAATGTTAAATCAATTCAACATCTATGTCCCAAAACCATAACCCAAGAAAATCTTACAAGAGCTAACTTAGTAAACAAAAAATAAACCTATTTGAACAAGACCAACTTCAAAATTCCTACTTTTCTCTTGCTCTAAGTGCACTGCTACACCATGCCTAGTAATTTTTCACAGCCAACGACATCAACATGACTAGGACACAAAAATAAAGAATCTTCATTTGGAGGATAGAGCTTCAGATGTTTTCTACACCATTCCACCCATAGAGCTGAACACCATTCCCTCCCTCTGTCTCTTTTTCTTTTACCCATCCATCCTTATTTTATAAGTGATCTGGAAATACATGCTTTTTTTGAAAAAAAAAAAAAAAAAAAAGCATGGTTATCAACAAGAATCAAAGGTTTATTTTTAAGTCATTCTGCTGTATTTTTATTTTCCTTAATATTTTTTTTCTTCCTTTCTTTGGTCCTGCAGCTTTAATGCCCATCTTCTTTTGTTTCTTCTTCTCTCTTCTTTCTCTGCTACACTCTATCTTAACCTCCCTTTCTTTCTTCTACAACCCACAAACCCTCTCTCTTTGCAATTCCTCTTCTACCCGGTTCAATTGTTTCTTATTCTTCCTTCTTTGTTTTTTTTTTTCTGGGTTGTCCCTTTTCTTTTATTTAGCTATTATATTTGATATTGGGAATATATATATATATATATTAACCACTCACCACTTTCAAAATCTTGCCTCATTGATATCACTAATTAACTTCAAATTCATGTTACAAATTCCACCATTGCACCCCATCTTATATATTTACACACATTGATATTAGTTAAGGCCACCATTTGATATCATCAACATACACATGTTATGTTATATTGAAAATTTCATGCCACGCACTCCATGCAATGCAAGCACTTCATATTGTGTTCTTATATTATATTATGCATCCTAGAGGATCACTTTTATTTGCACACCTTTTTTTTTTTTATGTATATAACAATATATCTCACCCATGATCTCATCTAATGCATATACTAGATTTGGCAATATACATAATAATAATAATAAAAAAGCCTCACATGTGCACTATATTTACATAATCTAGAAAGGAAGTATGAATTATTAAATTTAAGTACAATTTTATGGGTATAGGTTGATATCATACTCTGTCGAAGACATAAGCTAATAGGAAATTAGCAATTCAAGTGGATATGATTACCCCTTGTATAAATTGTATTTAAGTTTTATATATGCACATTGTGTCTATGACTTTATTGATTTAGGGTCATGCTAGTGTGAATATTCGCAATATTGATTGATTTGAATGCATCGTATATGATATAGTGTCCACTTAAATCTTGTTGTAGTGTGTGACATATGTATATATATTGTGCATGCTTGTTTATTGTTATTAGTTAGAATTATGAATGATCATGAATGTGTGTTTATTTAGTGAAATATAATCTTATGTGATTACATGGTATTGATACTATTATGTTATTTGTTGTACAATATGGTTTGTGTTTTACACTAAATAAAATATAGTAAAGAGTTGAACCACATACCAAGGTGATGGCCAACAATTAAATGTCATCATGGGTGTCTCAAATATTTGTTAGAATTGGTTTTGGTCAATTAATATTCGATCACATACATGATCGTTGATTTCGATTTTAATAGGACTAATGTAATAGATAGACATCACTCTGTAGCGGGTCCAGATTGGATGACTGGCTCATTTGGTGTCATCTTAGGATGATCGATCTTCCGAACCACCGAAGGACACCAGGGTTGAACCCTTCGGTCTCAACAACAACTATAAACAATTTGATGATTGAACATCTAATGATTAATAAGTGTTTGAGTTTATAGTATATTGATTTTTATTCCATTTATGATATGTTAGTATGATCCACTAGGCTCTTTCAACTCACCCCTTACTTTCTTTTTTAGGTAAAAATTGAAAAGGATGCATTGCAGTACAGATCTTTGAAAAGTTTAATATTAATTATATAGGAACATTTTTTTTAATTTTGTTTGGGGTTCGAGTCTGTCACTTATTAAAAGTATTATTAACATTAATGACTAGTTGCCCCTGGGGGCAATGGCGTGGTGTCAAGTCAGGTCCATGCTCCCAAAGTGTCATGAGTTCAAGTCTTACCCCGGCCATTTGCCCCTGTTGTCTCCTGGGTCCTAGTCTTGGGGCAGACGGGAGTAGCCTCATGGTGAACTAGTCGGACCAAAGGTCTGGATACCACCATGTCTTCAAAAAAAATAAATAAATAAATAAAAAATAAACATTAATGACTAGTTGTAAAGGCAATTACACCTAATTTGATTCAATAGTTTATTTTAGAATCAATTATTTTTATATTTGAACAAGTTAGAGTTGGATTGCTTTAATAAAATAGTATTTGAGTATATTTATGTGTATTTGAAATACGCAAGTTATAATTAAGCAAATTCAATAATTTCCATTGATAAAATATTATTTGAATGCCCTTTATATATTAATCACAATGATTAAAATTTTGATGCCTTAACAATAGAAATGACTATTTTATTACTCGTTGAGATTCATGGCACAGATTTTCACAGAGAACATAAGTGTCACGCCTGTCTCTCAAGGACACAACTTTTTGGTAATTGAATAAATATATCATTCTTATATCGAATAAGGGCAATTTATGAAATTTTGTCTTATATTGATGGACATTAAAAGGCGGGGTGTAACACAAGTTGGACGCAAGGAAAAACTTACTACCATAAAGGCTTAGCCAACCAATAAGAGGGGGGGCAAAGCAAAAAACTCTCTTGGCCAAAGCCAAACATTGCCCTTTACCTTCCCACCACTACGAAACTAGTGCTCATGGCGTGTTTAAGTATTCTCTTCCGTTCTAGAGCCAATTTATTTCCTAATTTTCAATGAACAATATAATCTTTCTAGTCCAAAAAAAAGAAAACAAGGATATGTTATAAAGAAGAATTTTGCTTCCAACATCTCACGTTATACAAACCACAAAAAAGGAGCAAATTGTTGATATTAATAGATTGCAACACGTTTTTTTTTTTTTTTTAGCCTTGTTTGGTATTTAAATTTGATTTTTGGTGTTTTTAATTCATGCAACTTTTTCAAAACCCTAAAGTCACCAAGAGAGAGTGAAAGAACATTAGAAAACATCCCAAAAGATTTCAAAGCATGTTTGCAAAGTAGATTTAGGCTTCCAAAGCATTTCCAAGGATCAAAGGCAAGATTTATGATTCCTTCTTCCCTACTAAATGGCTAAGAACGAATTGGATCAATTTGCAAGTAGTATATATGTTTCAAATAAGGTGTGAATCATCCATTTCCGTATATTGATCAAGATTCATATTGTTAAAGGATTTGATAGTGCAATAGACCTACCCACCAAATTTATCTTCTACATCAAATCCAACATAAGATTTTATGGTCGAAACCCATGTTGACTTGAGTCGTTTCCAACTTTAGGGATTTTGAGTTTAAGGGGTATTTTGCAAATTGGCTTGATTTTGAAATGTTGCAATATAAAAATAGGAAATGACCAAAAGCCAGTAGTGACTTTGCAGGCTTTCAAAAGAATAAGAGTGTGAGTGGGGCTATGGTATCAAAATGAGTATGGTTTCACCTTCCTATTATGCATTCCATGTTACTTGGATTGACTAAGATGCTGAATGTGGATAGATATCTAGAAGCTCAACTTGTTCACATTCAAATTTTAAGATAAAGGAATTTGGATACATCATATGTAGTTTATCTTTTTTTTTTTTTGGCTTCTTATCACACATTTCTCATTAGTTTACTCTCCTACTTAAGTAACTTTCACCTATTAGTAATTAATTTCTTTCATGTTTTCTCTTCTTTCGATTGGACAATCAGCAAATTAATATTTTAAAATTCATAAAAATATTTTAAAACCTAGAATGTCTGACATGGGCATGTCAAGCTAAAGTAAAGGATTTGGATAACACAGTCCACACGTCTCATCATAAATATGCAAAAACTCTTTTGGCATCAATAATGTTGATATATAAATTATAATATGTTCTATATATATATATATATAGAGAGAGAGAGAGAGAGACTACTATGCATATACATTTGAATACAAGTTTTATAGACAATTATGCATGAGCTAGAAAACAAAAGGACTTTTCTTGTGCCAAGAAAGAAGTTTCTTGTGTAGTCAGATCAGATGAACTAAAGAATCAAATATTCATAGCAAGAGAGATCATTTTTAGGTTAGGGCTAGACCCAGATAGGCCTTCCCTACTCAATTCTATAGAGTGAGTCTTAGCATCCCTGTGTCTAGAGTTGATCACCTAGGCATGGATTACATTAATAGAGGCGAAGTATCGAGAACTAAATTGTGTGGGCTTGAGTAGCATTTCCAATAATATGATAGGTTAATATAGAATAGTATTTTGAGTGAAACATCATAATTTCCAATATAATGTTTTGACCATTCAAAGCATAGCATTGACTGCTTATTGACTTGAAGTGAGTATAGAAGATGTGGATGGAAGAGTAGACTATATAGAATATTTATTTGCATATTACTTAAATTTGAGCATGTCGATGTATGGTTTATAAGTGGTTAAAAAATTTGCACTAAAATTTACATGATTTTGACATGTTTGCACTTTCATGTTGATATTTGATGATTATAGGATTTGGGGTTTGCAGACTTTATTATGATATGGTCTTGTGCTTGAAACTTGTTCAGGATTGTGGATACATAGATCGTGTTGTACATGTGTTGTTAAAGCGTTTGTGTAGATTATATATATTAGACTTAATACTTCCATACTAATGAGGCATTGGCCATGTGAGACTATGAGTTCAAGGGTTTGAGTACTTGCCTAAAGATTATTGTTGGGGATTTGGTAGGGAGACTCTTTAGCAATTGTGACCACCAGATAATTGTTATGTGGGCGCATAACTTCATTTCATCTCAAAAAAAAAAAAAAAAAAAAAAAGAAAGAAAAAGAAAACATTGTTACTACTCTAGATAAGAGAACTAGCTTCAGTGGCCATTCAAAAATTTGGCTTCCGACCTCACATAGCCAAAGGGTTTAAGGTCACAAAGAAGGGGGTTGCTTCACAGGCAGCTAGGACATAGCTAGTTATAGAAGACAATGCAAATGAGTCTTACAGAAGCCATTCTAACATTAGGAAGGCCTCTTTCAAGCTATCGGTGTTCATAGGTGGGGTCGCTTTGAGTTAACTAATTCAAAACAATTAAATCAAGTTGAAAAAATTTCAACCTCATCCAACCCAATAAAACTCTAGAACCAAATCCAAACCAATTTGATAACTTCAAGTTGGATTGGGTCAGGTAAGTCAAGTGAGTTTATTCACTGTATAATTTACAAAATTGCATGATCCATTCAACTTATGAATTCCAAATTTCATTTACAAAATTGTTTCTAGGTCACATGCAACTCTTATGATGCTTCTTAAGGTGATTCTTTCGATGTTATTTTATTGTAATATTTTTGAAAAATTCAACTGAGTACAGTAACATTGAAAAATAAAATGTCATACTATTACTTTTAATTAGACCAAGTTTGTTTTGATTACCTTGGGTAGATTTGATAATTTTTTATAAAATTTTGGCCCAACCTAAACCAATTAGGTGACAAATATCAAAACCCAAATCAACCCAACCCAAAAGGTTCGAATCAATCAAGTTAATTAGGTTGGTCAAGTTAATGAACCTTCCAATTTTGACTATACAAAATCCATCATATGATCTTAGCTTAGTGGGTTCATCAAAATTTTGGAAATAGTGTTCATTCAACTACTAACAATCATAAAGGAACACAACGACCTAATTCATATATATATAGTCTATTAATTTAGCTAAATGGTCAAGAGTTTAAGACTAGCCACTCAACATAAATAAATAATCTCAAAACTTCACTTCCTCGTGCATAATTTTACAATGATATATATTAATTTAGCTAAATGGTTAAGAGTTTAAGACTAGCCACTCAAGCATAAACAAATAATCTCAAAACTTCACTTCCTCGTGCATAATTTTATAATATCATTGTAAAATGGAAATTTTCAATGTAACCCTGGACTTATCCATATGATTCTCAGATCTATCTAAACTAGATTCGGAATAACATAGTTAGAGATCGATTAGAATTAGGCGGTAGAACTTAAGGAAGGACGACAAAAAGGATTCAAGAGAATCTTGGAAAAAGGTCCTTTCTTTTTCATAAGCTTCTCTTCCTCTACATGGAAACAGCCTATTATCATGCTTCCAAAGCATAAATCACAATATGATCATGTACGTTACTACAGCCACCTTGACTGAAACATGAGAGAATAAGAAGTTTGCACACCACTAGTTAGACTTTTAAACTCAACCAAATAAGATGACAAGTTCTCATTCTTGTTATGAATCTAGAAAGATATTGATAATTTTGTTGGATATGAATAACAAAACCTTTTGAAAGAAAGAAACACATAAACATGGAGCCAACACAATGGAGTCATGATTTTAAATCTTTGAATGAAGTCATCAGCAATTAAACATCAAAGTCCTAGATTATCATACCTGATAAATCTCAAAAACTAAGTTTAAGAAAATTGACTACGTCTATGTTTTACACCTTTAATGGTAAGTGGCTCCAAACGCAATCCATAAAACCATAACCATAACTTTCAAACAGTTATTAGAGGTTGGGCCATATATATATATATATATATAGAGAGAGAGAGAGGTAAAGGTAACCACCATGATGATCCCACCATCGAGGTATCATTTTCTGGCCTTAAAAAAAAATTCTTCTTTTGGTTTTATGGAAAAAAAAAAATTCGAAGATTGTTAAACCCATTTTCATGTGCTACAGATTTCTTTCTTGCTCACCATACATCTCCCAACTGCCTATGAAATGAACCACATCTTATGCACAACAGTACTTAACTCCACTTTTCTTCATTCAGTTTCAAAACCAACTTACATTTGTATCTCCACAATGAAATCTGGTGGGTTAATCTAATTTTAGTTCTTTATAGTTTTATATAATTACCTTTTTATTTTCTTTGATTTATAGGTTGCTTCAATTTAGTTTCTTCTCAGTTTATTTAGTGTATAGATCAGCTCTTGTATATGTTTTTTCCCTTATTTGGTATTGATAGATATGTTCAAAACTTGAAATTTTCTTCTTCTTTTTTTCTAATTCATACTAATTTTCATAATTGATTTGTTATTTCAGAAAGGCCTTTACAAGCAATATATTTTTATCCAAAACTAACATATTTGTTTGATTCAGTAACATAATTATTCATGAAAAGATGTGTGAAATGCGACTAGAACTAGAACTACTAATGTATGTATATACATGCATTTATATGAACATAAAAATGTGAAAGAAGGGGAATGAGATCCAAAAGAGAGACAAAGCAGCGGATACCATAATAGAATAAGAGTCACTGATTCAGCATGACACCAACTCCATCTTCATCTGTATCAATATCCTCCTTGCGCTCAGTGCGCCCACATGCATTGCATTCCATGACTTCTGGTGGAACCCCCTCCGAAGGGGGAAATGGAGCCAATGTGCCCGAACAATTCTCTGTATCACACAAGTAACTGAGGAAAAAATAAGCATGGGGGAAATCATCGGGATCAATGCAATGGGAATCGACTCCATTCCCGTTCTCTAACCCTTCCATTGGTTCATCTTTGTCTTCTTGCATGCAGTCATCACTATCATCATCATCATCACGCTGATCATCCCACTTTGCCTCTATCTCACAGCGATCACAGCAGCAGGCAAACCCATAATCCTCCTTCAATCGCCGCTGCCTATCTGTGAAATTCCAATTGACGGGAAAATAACTCAAACAGATTTCCCTCCCTTGGGGAATGTCATGGATTGCCCGGACGACAATGTCGGTGTTATTATCTACGGTGCCATCTACGTAGTCAAATCTACAGGCGTTGGGAAGACAGTCGTGGTTGAAGAAGGAGGCTTTGGGATAGATGGCGTACGCCCTCACGTTTCTCTCAATGGAGGTGTTGTCGTGGAAAGGCTCCATGAAACCGAAAGCATTTTGCTGGTCCTTAGCAAGCAGAGCGGCAGTAAGCTGAGGTGAAAATCCAGGAAACGACGCCTGAGGAAAGAGTGATGAGATAAGAGAGTGAAGGGCCACCGTCTTAGCATCGACGTCGTTTCCACCACTCACATTTTCTCCTTCTCCTCCTTGAAGAGAGAGTAAAAGGTTGAAATCGGAGGGGGAGCGCAAGGCCAGATTGTAAGCGGCCACAAGGAAGTGAGCCTGGACTTGTGAATCTGGGTCCAGAGTGGCGATGGTATGGATGGTGCTTAGGGCTTGACAGACCCAGTGGGTATGAGACGTATTTAGAGCCGCGGAGCGACACCTAGGGCTGCAGAAAACAGCACCGTGCGAACAGGAAGGGCAAGTAAGGAGGGAAGAGCGATCCATGCTGGACATGCACCTAAAGCAGTTAGCACAGTAGAAGGAGGTGGAGCGCTTGGTGCCACTCCCATCAGGCCCATCACTAGTAGTAGTAGTTTTATTCGAGGGAATTGCAGAGTACGTAAGAAGCGGAGAGTCTCTAAGGACGATCTCACCTGCTTTCACCGCCCGACAAGCAACCACACCTCTTCCTCTCCCTTCAATTTCTGTTATTCTTACTACAGAGTCTGCCGGGTCCGCCATTTATGCAGCTTGCAGGTTGTGCCAGCCTCTCTTCTTCTCTTCTACGAGCCAAACTATGCTGCGTTTTTTTAATATCTGAGAACGGCAAGATTTTAGAAGGACTAGGTATTATGAATATTTTCGGACGCGGGAGAGCAGACGTTCGATGCATATAAAGGGTGGCCCGTGCCGTAAGATACCCAATATCAGACTGACTGATCCGACGGCCGCTGTTGTTCTACGCTGGGGGTGGGCATGATGGCCCAAAACCCAACCCGACCTCACCGACCCAATAAAAATGGGTCGGATCAGGTTTTCAAGCATTAAATAATTACAAAAATTACAAAAATTGTCAAAACAATTAATTTAATAACATAATTATATACATTTTTTTACTTAATTACTTTTATATCATATATTATTAATTATTATCAAAAATATTAGAATATATGATGTTCTTCGTCTTCTTCGTTCCTCTGCCATTGCTATCGCCGCCTCTCTTCGCCACCTCAAGCAATGGAAAACCCTCACTATCTCCTCCGTGCTGCTACTACAATAGCAGCCTCTCAGAGACCGCAAATGTTCAACTCAAATGCTTTGTCTACAAACTAGCATGGGCCACTAACGATCAAACTCTGTCCAGAGTTTTCAAGCAGTTGGCAGTAGGAGCAATATGAAGCAATGATCAATGGCTAGAATGCGAGCAATAGGGGCAACAGGTGTGACTAATAGTGGTGACCAAAAAGCATTCGATAGTAGGAGCAATAAGTGATGACAATCGACAGTTGAAAACAATGGTGGAATGTGAGCAACAGGTAGCAGCGATGAAAACTAAAAATGATGGTTGGAATGCAAGCAACAGTAGCTGAATACAACCAGCGGTGAGCACATAGTAAGCGATGGCTAGGGCAAAGTCCGCGATGAGTTACAATGGTCAATCTTGCACGACCACCTGTCCGCTAGCACAATACAATCTGGCAATTTCCACACATTGAGCTTGTGCCTCTTCTCCTTCGGTTCAACCTGGTTAGCAAATCGATATCGTTGAAAATAACCATTTTCGCAAAAACGTCCATTGCAAATCGACGTCGTTGGGATGAACCATTTTTCTTTTTTTATTTCTTTTGTATTCAAATTACATTAATTGTATACCAGCTTTTAGTGTATCAAATGTTACAATGAAAAAAATTTTGTGACGATATGTGTATACTAAATGTTATACAACAATTACAACTAAAGATTGTATACCAAAAGTGATTTTTCTAGTATAATATACTAATGTTATACTAATTATATACTAATGTTTTACCACTTTTAAGCTAACTATTATACCAATGTTATATCCACAGTATACCAATAATTGTTAATCAATGATTTCTGGTATATTTGCTATTAAGTTTCTCATTTTTTGTATATAAACGAAAATGATGGTTTTTTTAGTAATTATCAATATTTTTTTATAAAGAAACATACTTTTCCCTAAAAAATTCAATCTATCGGGTCTAACACAGGGAGACTCGAAAATCATGGGTTGGGTTCGGATTTTCATCATGCCCTGCCCAAAAAGACCAGACCCAACCCACCAACCTCTCCACATTCAGCCCAGCCCATCTGCTTTCCATCCTCTTCATTGTTCATGATTTCAAATTGTTGTTAAACCTAAAAGTCATTCCTTTGCTCATCGGCTCAAACTCATTCCAAACTTGTAGTGATTGCTCATACTTTTGTTGTTGCCCCTCTCGCTGTTCTCACTACTTTTGCCTCTCACTGCTTTCCTAGTCACTGTTCTTGCCTTTTGCTGCTCTCAGTGCTCTATGGCTCACCTTGATCTCATTGACGCCTTCACGAAGTCGATGTGTTGGTTTGTTCTCGATGCTCTCGTTGACACCTTCACGAAGTCAATTCCAATAAAAGGATGGGCTGCTTGATCAGTGTGTAGTAGTCGACCACGTTTGTTGTAGCGTCAAGAACACAATTGTGGTGTGGCCTCGTGAGCATTCAAAAACCGCTTCATTTGCGTGAGTAGTCGAGTGGACCCGACCCACAGTCAGTAGGGTCGGGTTTAGGCCACCCCTTTCACAAAGTCGGGTGTCATCGTGTAAAATTTGATGTCACTCGACTTTGGAGGGTCGGGTGGCTCAAGACCAAACTCAACCCTAACCTGATATGTGACTAGCCCTAGTTTTCCTTACTCTACCAAAATTAACTTACCTCACTCTCTTTTTTTTTTCAATATTTATACAATTCTGTCTATCTTATAACACACAAACAACGTACTTTTAATACACCTGACCTTTTTCTGTTTATTTTATTCATTTTATATAGTTTTAGTCTCACAATTTTATTTATTTTTTGTTTATTCATCTAGATATTGTAATTTTCTAAAATTTAGTTACTAATTTTTGTATTTGAAATTTTAGACATACGTAAATTATACACTCATTTTATATTTATTATTTAAGTATTTTTTTATAGTTTTTTACTTGATTGATAATTACATAGACAATAAAATGGGATAGCCATACCTCAGCATCAAGTTAAGTGGACAAAAATTCCATAAAAAATTGAAAGCAGGACATGGAATATATTAGAAATAAAGTGTATCACATCTAGTCCAAAGCTGAGGCAGGATTATATCATAATTGAAATCTTATAGTTCAATGTTTTTAAATCTTCATAAACCTCTTAACAAATTTTCTACGCTCAAAGAGGAGAGGAATGGAGAAAGGTCCATGTTAAATAAATTATTTTAAATGGAATGGATGCCTCAAAATAGGTAAATAGATACATAGTTTGAAAGCTTATGACTATCCTCCGAATGATATATTGTGAGATATAACAAAGGAGGACTAATTAAGTGGCCTTTCCTTACAAAATGTCATGAAGAAAATTGAGTTTTTGACCATGTGGATTAACAATATTATGAAATGTGTTTCCATAGTTGTTTCATTAGTTGTCATAAATTTTAAGGCATGAGGACACTTCGTACCATCAAAAAGACTCTAACTGATGGACCCATTATCCTCGTATCTGCTTCTATTGTGTATTAAGATCCTACCAACAAGTATTTGAAAAGTAAAAAAGCAATAGGAATTGAAAGGTATGAGAATAGCTAGATTGAGCCCACTGATTTCTCACATTCTTTTTGTAGATGACATCTTAAATCTATGCAAGGCTAGTTGCCCTAATTTTAGATCAGTAGAATCTATTCTAAAAACTTTTGAGTAAGCCTTAGGCTAATAGGTTAATGTAGATAAGTCTTTTATGTTCTTTAGCCTTAACTTCAAGGTAGAAACAAGGAGAAACTTCAGCGAAAGACTCTTGATAAAATGACTTAGTTTGAACCTTAAGTACTTCCCTCGATAAACCACAAAAGCGAATACAAAATGTTTCAATCTATCAAATAGATAATCTGAAATGATCTCTTAACTATTGACACTCAAAGTTGTTTTTCATGGGAGGAAAATAAATACTTATAAAGGCAGTATCTCAAACTCTTGCGGTCTATCCAATGAGTTGTTTTAGAGTCTCGAAGCACATTTATAAGCAAATAAACTCTATGAGTGCAAGATTTTGGTGGGGAGACTTAGATGATAAGAGAACAATTCATTGGAAAAGTTGACCCAACATGAATAGATCAAAAAGTGTGGACGACATGGGATTTAGAGCATTAGAGACTCTCCACTAAGCCTCTTTGGCAAAACAGTGTTGGAAGCTGATTAATAACCCTCCACCACTTATATCCCCAAGTGATTAAAGCAACGTACTATCCTCGTACATTTGTTTGACATGCTAAAATTAAGTTTGGAGCCTCGCAGATTTGGAAGGACATGTTATGGGATACGGATGCATTGAATGATGGCCTTTGATGGAGAGTTGGGAATGAAAAATATTTTAATGTTCAAAGAACAATAGATTGCAAGACCTAGCTACTTCAAACCCATAACCCCATTTGGCCAAAATAAAAAAGAAAGAAATAAAAAAACAATGCTAAGGTCGTTGATTTCATCAATGATGGGTATTGAGATATTGAAAAGCACCAAGAGTCTCTTATTCAATGATGTCCCTCATTCAAATTGTTGTGGAAATAATAACAAGCATCCCTCTTAGTTTTACAGACCTAAATGATCGTAAAAAATTGGCATCACACTAGATCTAGGTATTTTAGTGTCAAGAGATGCTATCAACAGTTGACGAAAGTAGAGAGGATAGAAGCATCTTCTAGTAGTTAGTATAGTGATTGATTATGGAATAAAATTTGGTCTCTAAATATTCTTCAAAAGTCAAATATTTGTATGAAGAACCCTTCAAGAGACATTACCCACCATTGAAAACCTATAAAAAATAAAAAATAGAAAAGTGACCTTGGACGAGTGTTGTGAATCATGTAATGAAGAGACTGAATCAACGAGTCATGCTCTCACTAGATGTAACAAAGCAATGACCCTATGGTCAATTGATAGAGGGTTGATTAAAATCTAAATTTCATTGAGCTTTTAAATTAGGGAGTATCTAAAGACTTATTCTATGCTACTAGCCATTCTGATATTGAAAAAAAATTATATGCTGACATGAGCTCTTCGGAATGATAGGAACCACAAAAGACAATGAGAAAAGAGTAACATCGTAGAAGCTACAATAAAAAAGACACTTTGTTATCTTGCAAAATTCTAGCAAGTAAACATATGTGATCCAAAGGTAAGTCCTTTTGGTTTCATGCTCATCCTCAAGGTCAATTAAAAATAAACAATAATGCAACAATAGATTTTGATCAAGAACTCATCGACCTTTGAGTAATAATCAGAGAAGCAAAAGGCCCAGTTATTGCAACTGTGTCTGAAGGGATGAAAATATTTTGTAATGTTTATATTGTAGAACTTTTAGTCATCAGAGGTAGATTGCAATTCACAATTAATTCAAGGATCCCCATTAATCTTTTCGAATATGACTTAGTTGAAGTAGTTCAAGCAAGTTGATTGGGTCATGCATGAACATCAAGAATAACTTATACTTTCCTTTTGTAGACAACCAAAATTTGTACCGAATAGAAATTAGGCAACTGCCACATTTCTCCCATACCTTTCCTATCATTACAATGGTAAAATCTTAAGTATGTACATCTATGAACATGCCACATGACACTCTATAGACTATGAACATGCCACGTGACGCTTTAGATCGATGAGAATCTTGATTCAAAGTTGTCATATCACCAAAAATCATGTTATGGATGTTTTGCTGTAGTGCAAGTGGTGCGTATTTGATGCAATGTGTTGCATTGTGGATTCTAGATCCAATGGCAACACTGCAATGCACTACATGATATTTTTGTAATTTTATTTTAAAAAATTTTCATCATTGTTGACTTCTTGAACGTATTGACACAAAGCTTGATGCTTAATTCTATTGTTATTAGTATAGTTAACTAATTATTGACTATTGTGACGAAGGTTATTTAATGTCAAACTATAATTAATTTGAAATGATTAAGACCAATTAAAGTTTAAAATTTTTAAGGTATCATACAATCAAAGATATATCATACCGAAATTGGAGGATAATAAAATTATTGGTGATATTGAACTATTATGCTTATTGTTTCCTAATTTGAAATTGTAATTTCTTGTAAAAAGGAATAAAAAAACTCATAAATTATGTAAAAGAAGTTTGTTTTTCCAGATAATACTCCAGTTTATATCTCGGTCCTAAATTGAAACATTGCAGCCTAAAAAAAAAAAAAAGGAAGAAATGACACATAACTTTATTTATAAAAAAACAAAAAACAAAATAAAATAAGTCTCACCAAAAAAAAAAGGAAAAAGAAATGATGTATAACTTACACATTTAAAAAAATTAGAAAACAAATTAAAATGACTCCGACGGTTCCTTAAGGGGCGTTTTAGTAATTTCAGTATTTATAACTCAAGGCACGAACGTGTGAGGTCATGGGTTAGGGTTTTTAATTCTCGCGGTCTATAAAACGGTGTGGCCTTCCGTCTTCGACCTTGCAGCGGCGGCATTTTCAATCGGGGGCATTTGCAGGTCTGAAATTTCATTACATGTCTTTCTGCTCACTGATCGGTTATGCGCAGCTTATAGAGAATAATGAATCAGATCTTCTTCGCGTTTTGATTGTAACGATGTCTATCTGCCCCTTGAAGCTTTTTTCTTTGAAAATACAGTTCTCGTTGTTGTGCTAAGTTTTCCGTGGTTGCTATCTTTTTTTTTTTTCCCCCCCTCAATACTTATGATCTGGCCGACTGATTTGAATACTCAAACTCTGGACAATCTATAAGAGTATATGGTTGCAGGCGATACGATCTTCAGCTAATTCACATGCCTCTCGAAGATCGATCCGTCCTCTTTTATTCCAGAAAACCTATACCTAAACCATAGAGCCTCTTCACTCTGAATGTAGCGACACTACATAATCGAGTTTAAAAATAATTTCGTTTATTATTATTATTATTATTATTATTATTATTATTATTATTATTATTATT
>JAJIYU010001401.1:0-36300 GCA_030144865.1 Tinospora cordifolia | reverse complement strand
ATGAATCTAGAGTCATGATAGTACGAACAATTGATGAGGCAAAAACTGACCAAGTGTTAAATTTATAGATAATGGCCGGAACAAGAAAGTACGCTACTCGATCCAGCACCTCTGATGAAAGTGAACAGCGAGAACAAGAACTGTCTGCGGGAATGGATGCCCAGATGGGGATCATGATGAACGAAATGTCACAAAGAGTGTTAGATCAACTGTTGAGGGTACTTCCACAGATAATCCCTCAGATGGCCCCTCAGCCTCAAACACCTGAACCGATGCAAGATCAACAGACAACACCTGTGGTTCAAGACCGTGAAAATCAGAGGGCTGAAGAGAATTCAGAAGATGAGAAACAAAGAAAGATGCTGATAGAAATGAAAAAGCTCACCCCTCCTTCTTTTGATTGTAATACGGATAGCATCTCAGCGGACCACTGGTACCAAGAGATAGAAGAAATCCTTGATGTAATGAAAGTAATTGTGATTAGGAACAATGATAAGAATGCAGTACTAGGACTAAAGACTACAATAATGCAATCAAAACTCAAAAATAGAAGGTTGAGGGAACTCTAACCTTCATCTATATATACATTAGACACTCGCAGAAACCCTATACTTTCAGTTACCTTCACCAATAGTTGCACACTCTCATCTCTAAACCCAACCTAGATGCCACAGGACAATCTTTTTTCTTCTCAAATGCGTCTTAGAGTGATCTTGATCCATTTCCATCGTTTCCTAATAGATTCTCAAGAAGAGAGTGAAGAAGAACCACACATCTTGGATGAAGTGGGTTGCGATGACTTAACAAATGGTAGCAAGCAAGGTAAACTCTAATGCTCACGTAGAGTACTTGTTTCTAATCATGGTTGTGCATTTTTCTAGTACATACGCATTGTTTTGGTATCACAGATCAGCTGAAGTGATGAAACGCATTCATTGAGGCAAACAAAGAGGAAACACGTACAACAAGGTATAATACATGTTCCATTGGGTTAGAATATGTATTTTAAGTCTAGTATAGAAGTATTAAAACACCTTGAATGGGAAGATGTGAAGGAAACTCGCTTGAACATGCAGTTTTTGGAAAATCGTGTTCCTACCACGATAATCAGAAGAAGACAATGATATTACTTTCTGTTTTGACCACTGGACATATACCATTGACTATTTAGGTTAGGAAATTGTTTAATTGAGATATGAAACATTTAAAATGCATTAGTGTTTGCAATAAACCTTATAGGTTGAGAATTCAAGTTATTGGAACAATAAAGCAAAGACCAAGGGAATCAAATAATTAGGTAGGGATGATTACCTTGCTCCCTAGTCTTATTTGAGTTTTAAATGTTAAACATGATGCTTGTGTACTCTATGATGAATGCCTAAGAGCATGCTAGGTTGTATTTAGACATTGATTTGATATTATGATGTCTTCTGTTGGTATAGAGATGTATAACACGATTCCTATATCTATGCTCATTGTCTACTTGCTTTCATAACATGAGATATAAACAATTATATGCATGACAGTCATGAAATGATTATCAAGTCTGAATTACTCGAAGGATATTACTTGTTCTACACTTTCCATGCTTAACGTGATGAGATGCATGACTGAGTGATCAAAATTAAAGTTAAATTAAGACTTGAACCAGTTATCGGCGTAGTAGTCCAAAGGGGATCATTGTTGGTGTTCTTACCAATGGAATGATGGGTTAGTCCCTAATTCTCGATAATAGAGTGATGGGTGTGACCCTAATTCTTCAGTGATGGAAAGATGGGTGTGACCATAGTTCTCAGGTTTGGTAGTGGGTGTGCCCCTTGTCCCATTGAATTCTAGCATATAGTGCATTTTTCTTGTCTCATTCGATATGATGATGATGATGAGAAAACACTAGGGTTAAGTTTTTCGGTCTAATCAACAACTCTTGGCAACTGAATGATTGAAACACCTAATGTATGCTAAGTGTTCACGTGTTTGATATTTTGACTTGGATAATACTACGAATGTACTGTGTATGATCCACTAGACTATCGAGGTCACCCACCTTTCCATTTCAGGTGACACCTGAGGTAGTGTTTGCCAACCAAGATATCCCAAAAATTTTTCTAGCTAGTTTGCTAACCTTACGGTGGGAGTTATTTTATGACATTTTTCATTTGATTAGTTATTATCGAGTGGACATGTGGTCCACTAGACTGATTTAAGTGGTTAATTTCTTTTATGGTTTAGATTTCGATTATTCAGGCTATGTTAAAGAGTTTTTTGGGGAAACTTTGTTTTATGATTTTTAAGTCTTAAGTGTTGAAGTTAATGATTTATTTATCTTATTATCTTTGTATATTTTACGTGGGTCATGCCTTGGTACATCCAAGAGTCTGTTGAGTGATTTGGATGAGTTTTTGTATGTTTAGAAGGTGTTTAATGAGATTTGAATGTGGGACTTGTAACATCCCGATTCTCAGCAATCAACACGTGTAGTGTCTTAGTGGTAGATTTAACAATTTATGTGCACGCCTCTCCATGCATGACCCAATGTGATAGAAATGAAGGACCAAGAACTAGGGTGTTACAGAGTGTGAGTCATCCTATTGAGAATACTTATTGTCACCTTCTTGTAAATGACATCATTTTGCAGTTAGATGTCCCACTATAAAATGATGTGTAAAGGATTTAGATAATAATTTTGCAACATAGAGACATAGAACACATCATTGATGTCATACATGTTAGGTGTGAACTCCAACTGTTAGGTTTGAACTCCAACTTGTATGCATTCTTCTCAACCATTTGAATAATCTGAAACCATACAATGAATATCGAAGCTAATTTTCCTTTCATGCCAACCCTCTTAATGTTCATCATAGGATTAACTCTGAAAAATACTTTTTCACCCTCTTGGAACTCCAAGGGTCGATGTCTCTAATCAACATAGCTTTTTTGTCCATCTTTTGCTATATTTAGGTGCCTCTTGATGAGTTGGACCTTATCATTCATTTCTTGTGTGATGTCTATCCTTAGTAAAACCTATTCCTCAAGGTCGGGTCAACACACTGATGATTTTCGTCTCTGCCTATATATTGCTTCATATTGCATATGACGACCCATGTTTTGATACACAAAAATATTTGGGTCCAATATATGTATTTTCAAGAATTTTAAATGGAAATACATGAATTTATCTCAATTTCTCTCAATTTAAATCATTTATTGAAAAAAATTAGAATAATGAAAAAATACAATTTTGAGGAGAAATATATGAAATTATAAGGAAAATGTAATTTCTGGAGAGAATTAATTTTTAGGATTGATTATTGAATTTTTAAAATAATTATGAAATTTTTAGAGAAATTTATGGAATTTTTTGGAGAAAAATGTAATTTTTGGAGGATTATTCGATTATTGGAGAAAATAATAGTAAAAATAATAGAAATGATGAATAAATGATTTTTGATCATTTTAGAAAAAAATGTGAAAAATCGATATATATATATATATATATATATATATCTGAGTTTGTGTGTGTGTTCAATACAAAAAAAAAGGGAGAAAGGAATTAAAAAGAAAAGGAAAAACAAAAAAAAATTCAGAGTTTTGGCGCATGGGTCATTTGACCCGTGCAGGCCAAAAACTCAGACGGGCCCCTAGGCCCATTTTGGGCCACGCCAAACCTAGGCGCACGCACAAGCTAAAGCTCGTGCGAAATCGACGCATGGTGCTTGGGCTAGCCCGTTTGCTTGGGCAGCCCACACGCCAAACCAAAATGCCCCCAACCCTTTTTTCTGATTTTTTTTGTCGATTTTTAGACTGATTTTTGGTCATTTTTCTAGGTGAAACCATAGGAATACATGGTTTTGAACCCATAGTTTTGGCTATCTCATCCTACCTCATGAGCAAGCCAATGAGTGATGGCAGTTAGTAGTCTTGCATGGAAGCTCAAAGGCCACGTGACACCTTATTTTGTCATGCAAGCACTCTCTCCATACAAAAAAAACACCACTTGAGCAAGAGTTTCTAATTTTCTAGATTTTTCTTCCATCTTCCAAAGCCTGTAACTTCTTCGTTTGACCTCCGTTTTGAGTGTTTCAAGGCTCTTTGGAAAGCTCTTGTCATCATCTACAACATCCCACAAGTAGCTCTTTGGAAATCTTACTGAATCATAAGGGTAGGGTATTCGACGAGTACGCCTAGCTCATGACCCGCTTGAGTGGCCAGTTCGCCTAACTTAGGACCCGCTCAAGCAGTGACCATAGGTTGGATTTGTTGAGTTAACCCTAGCCTAGATATGTTTTTAACTTGCATGGATTTGAGATGTATTTGCAAGGGTTGTGTCATTCATAACTAGTTTGTACTATGCCATGCATTCAGATGTTACATTATTTTTGTTGCTTATGCATATATGCATTGTTTCGGAGTATTGGTTATGGTTGACACGCTAGACTTTTTACTCACTAAGCCACATTGATTTTAGGCTTACTACTCTATCACTATTTTAGGTTCTTTGGTGGCTAATAAAGGAAAAGGCGTGGAGATCGCTTGACTCCCTGACAACTCCTATCTCCTTTCTTTGCAGTCTTTGATTTAGAGGTTGGTCTTCCTTGTACATGTGTAAAAGGTCAATTTTGTATTTTGGACAAGACAGATATGTAATAAAATGTTTTCTCTTTGTATGTTGCTTACTTTTGCTTTTAAGTGTTCTAATTATTCTGATATCATCTGTTGTATGAGATTTGGGAAAAGGACTTAACAATGTTTGGGCGAACTCGACATGGTGAGTGAGTTCATCGGGCTACTGTGTTTATTGGGCCACTCTTGGCTTAGAAATGGGGTCCCGACAAGACTTGGTATCAGAGCCCTAGGTTTACAGGAACTGAAAAACACTAATAAGTGAAGAACCTAAATGATATCAGAATAATTGCGAAAGTAAGCGAATTATTGAATAAAGAAGAGAAGATTAGCAATCATAAAACGTATTTTGAATATAACATACAATGCTAGTAAACTTTTAGAGTCGAATCTATTTTGAATGTATGAATAACCAACAATCCAATTTGAACTGCAGATTGAAATGCCACCTTGGCGAAGTAGAGCACCACCTAGGTGGGGCAGACTACCGCTCGAGCCTAGGGAGCCAACACCACGACCAAACCCTCCCATTCATCTAGAGCATGACCAGATATAGAGGTTCAAGGCAATGAATAGGACCTCTAAGGAGGTTGTTCAGGCCTAGACAACCTTACTGATGGAGAGGCTAGATCAATTGGAGGCTGAGAGGTAGAGAGCCGAGCCAGTAGTGCAGCCTACTCCACTTGTACCACCGGCAACTGAGCTACCAGTTGGGCCGGTAGTGGCACCAGCAGCCCCAACCCAGGATAGACAGGGAGATGAGAGAGCCCATGCTCGACTCCTCAAGAGCCTAATGGATTTGCGCCCTAAGAGGTTCAGAGGCAACATCAGTTTAGAGGCGACAGAGGACTGGTTACTGAGTATGGAGAAAAACAGCGAGACCTTGATACTATCAGAAGCGGATTAGGTATTGTTTTCAGCCAATATGTTAGAGAGTGAGGCTGCAAGATGGTGGCATTCTACTAGGAGCATTGAGGGCCCGATCACTTCATGGGCTAGGTTTAGAGAGCTTTGTTGCTTACCTTGCAAGTGTACATGTTCGCACTAGTATTAACCGGTGAAATCGAATATTGTCCTCAAGGAAAAATAGATTTAATAAAATACCTTAAATCCCAATTTAATGTTGGTCTTTATTTTATCAAGGCTCTACTTGAAGTGAATTTTTGAATAAAAATCTAACCTTGTAAGAGTGGTAAAAATTTGTTTCTAGAAAACTTTATAAAATGGATGTCTAGGATAGTGAATACCGCTGTATAACCTGTGATTCTCATCTTAGATCATTAAATGTCTATACTATGAGTTCTATCATCTGTAATTGAAACCCTCTCCCGAGGCGCTTCAATATCTATTAGAGTTGTCTTATAATGCCCTGTCCTGATGTGCTTATCAACAATCTAATGTTGTGTAATCAAAAACCTTGTGCAACTCCCTAGATAAGCTAACAACCCTCCGGTCAATTAACTATTCTAAGTCCATACTACGATAACCACCCATTAGACCTCTCTTCCAAGTTAGTCTAATACATTGAGCTCATCATATCTAAGGCCAATAAACACAAATCATTAAGCATGCACAATATAAAATTGTGTTTCTAAATCAATAACTTCAACAAGAGATCACAGTTCATACATTGGACATCACATCCTAGACAAAGAAAATTAACTAGCTTAACATGGAAGTAATAGAAAACATTAAACAATGAAGAGAAAATTTAATCATACTCAAGACTTGGTAAAAATCTTCAATCCCTTCTCGAAACACTGGTCTTTGCCGCTCTCAACCGTCACAAGTGAGTTTTTCAAAATTAGGTATATGTTAGCTCTAATTACCTCTCCTATTTACAGTCTTGCACTAAAAAAATCCTAAAAATACGAGAAACCTGACAATTAATCGTGTGACTGCGGTCAATGACCGCAGTCATTATTGTTCTCTAATGAATACCTGGATTCCCTTGTTTTATGCACCGCAGTCCACTGTTTCTGTCCATGATCCACATTCCACGGTTACTAATTGACCGACCGCGGTCACCAATGAGCTCTAACATCATTCTATTTTCCTTCGGCTACCGCGATCGTTGATTATTCGACTGCGGTCATTTGATTCTTTCTTCATGGTTTCCTCTTCTGTTTGACTTTATGTGATGCACTTTCTCCTTTGGCTTCACCCTGAACCTACAATATACTAGATTTCCTTCCCTAGATATCATTTTCTCATAAAAAAGCTTTAAATCTTGAAAAACAAAGCTTATAATGCAATAAAACAATGCAAGCCCCTAACCTACATGCTCATGCTACTAATTATGCCAAACTTCACCTAATTCTCATTTTATTTCTTATAAAATGCAATAAATCACCTATACTAATGTTAACCTACAGTGCAACTAACAAATACCCGCAAGCTTAGATTGTTGTTCGTCCTCAAACAATGACTTTATTTTAAGGAGCTTACCCATGCCATAAAAATACATTTATATTTTTCTTTCACTCATCATTGTGACCTATATCTTCCGTTTTTGTAGTATGATTCATTAACACATCCCTAAGGCCATTCAAGTTGTCTAGATTTTCAGCTCATCAACCATTCTTCTTTAACTTTACCCTCTCATTTGCCACTATCTCAATCATCTTAGACTTGTAGGTGATTTGCAGGCACCATCCCACTCATAGAGATCCTTTCCTAATACCTAGGTACACAAACCCACTCAATTCTCTCCTCTCTCTATCTTCTACTCAGGTCAAACTATAATCAGGATCAGAGGTATTTTCTTTAGGTTGTAATGTGGTATGGTTTTAAGGTACAAGTGTAATAGGAATTTAAATCTGACTCAAGTGTACACTCCTAGCAATAATGCCAACCTAATTTGTTTGATTTTCTTTGTATAGCTTGATCATTTCTGTTTAATCCTTTATTTTTCTTTATTCTCACAACCTTAACTTCATGACTCCCCCAAACTTATTTCATCTTGAGCACTCCGACTTGTACTCCCATGTACACTCATATACAGGTAGAAATTATGGTTATTATTGACAACATAGGAGTACTAAATACTTGTACTCTTCTTTTTCTTTTCTCTCTCTTTTTTTTTTTAACAATGAAGGTGTGTAAAGAACTGCAACAAAAATTAAAAACACATGTATTAGCATCCCCTCCTTCTTTCACATTCTCAGAATAGGCGGTATTAAAATTATGAGTGCACACAATTAGGTTCATCTGAGATATTCACAAGAGGATCAAATGTTTATACATAATATTTGGGTTCAAAACAAGAATATAAGGCTCAAAATTGGCTACAAGGGATTATAAATGCTGGGGTTGGCCTTTAGGCTAAAACTCAAACAGTGGTAGCCTACTTCATTTCCTTCTTAAAGTCATTCCTAATTAGTGTTCAAGACAAATTTGATCATTTCAATGGTCTGAGGGAAGTTCTCTCCATTTGTGGTCGGTTTCTACTCCTCACTTTCTCAGCCTTGGATTCTCAATCTACTTAAGACTTAAGGGGCCTGTTAAAGTCAAAATTTTGACAAACCAAGCACACAGACTAGTTGAAGAAACCCTAGATCTTTGCTTTAGCATACTGCAAGAATTTTACAATTTCATAGGTCATCTAGTGAAAATATATACACAATTATATATATATATATATATATATATATATATACAATTTCATAGGTCACTCAATGAAAATATATACACAATTATATATATATATATTATTCATATTATTATTTTTTTATTTTTTATTTTTTATGTATGACATGGACAATCTAACCAAATGTTTTCCTAATTGACCTCCTAAATGCTTCTAAAATATCCAAAACAAATGATTTAAAGAAGAAAATACTGTGGAATTAATAGAAACTAACAAAACTGAACAAAAACTAAACCTGGGCTATTGTGTGTTGAGGCATTAAGCACATACCCCCAAACTTGAATGGTGTCTTGTCCTCAAGAGCTCATTGATTTGCGTACATGGAAAAGAACACAGTGAGACATGCATTTAGAAGTAGAGAAATTAGTTTGGAGAGCATAAAAATTTGGTACACAGTTGGACCATTAATAAAAAGTAATGTATCAACAAAATAATTATCCACAGTCACAAGAGTAAAGTTTGTAAAACATAAAAGACAAAAAGAAAGTAAATGAAACTGGGGCTTAGAGGTCATCTCCAAAGACTTCTGCCTCAATAATGAAATCATTAACGTCTCTGTTGTCGTCGTCGTCGTCATCCTCATCATCATCCTCACACAGCAAGTCATGGCCATGTAGGGCAAGCAGCAAGAAGGAGGGGGGGGGGTATGCTTGTGCCATACTCGGATCCTTATGGTGGAGCCACTGAGTGAGATACACCATCCAGTGCATCATGATGTGCTCAGAAGATGAGGGCATAGCAGCAGCCAAAGAAGACGATTGTGCGTCAGCAAGATGTGCAGGAGCAAGTGTAGAACTGGCCAGATCAGCAGTTGGCAGGGGTGACTCGGTAGAGGCCCGGCGCCTCTTAGTAGAAGTAGAAGTGAGCATCTTCACCGCAATATGATCTCTCATCTTCAATAGGGGCTCACTCTTCTCCCACACAACCCCAGCTCTCCTGCATAGCTCCGTGATGAGGGTGGGGTGAGGAAGACCTACCTTAGTCTTGTCGATGGCAGACCTGATGGAGCTGGAAATGATTGTCCCAATGTTGATTGCGAGCCCTTTCATGATGCAGTAAACTAACACAACTGTCTCAACAGTGACCCTGTTAATAGCTAAGGAAGGAAGAAGATTAGCACAAACTAAGTACAACCAGACCTTAGTTGGGGTCTAAAATGTAGTCTTCACCAAATTAACAAGCTGATTGTTGTAACAAATCCACGACGCCTCGTCAACACATAAGGTCCACAACACCTCATCTAGGTCGAATCTAGGAAGAAGGTTATAATACTCATCTGGTGAGTCAGCAGGAAGGCCATAGACTTCATTGATGACTGTTGTGCTAAATTGCACCCATTTCCCACGAACCCATACTGTAGCACCTTCCCTATCTGGAGCATTGGCGTAGAATTCTTGTACCATTAGAACCACTGTAATAGAAGGCGCCTGGATGAGCTGCTCCTAGTGCCGAGCGGGCACCACTTCATCAATGCTAATGTTGCACTCCTCCTGCATCAGCATGATTCCTCGCTCAAGAATGAAATGGCGATTAGAGCGGATAAGGTTGAATTGATGCTTTGCAGTAGCCATTCGGAAGCGGTTGCGGTCTTTTGGCGACAGAGGCGGTGCCGGCTACTTACCCTTAGAGGCGAGGTGTTTCATTCTTGGAGGCCTGCAACAGTAGCAATAGATGGCAAGGAAAACAACAAAATTCATACAATAGTTTGGCTAATGAGACTAAGTACAAAAATGATTTTAAACAAGTTGAAGTACATTAGTCCACAAGTTAAGCATTCAAAACATTAAAAATGTTTATCAAGACAAACAAAAGATAAACTTTGCAATGCCAATTCCACTATATTCAATCAACATAACTATGGAATATGCCTCATCGCATTGAAACAAAAGAGTCAATAGCCTAAAATGCTTACAAACAATGATTTGTGCAAGTCTTTGCTTCAAATAAATCAGTAATCATTCACACATTGATGGAAAAGGAAGGAAGTTGAAAAGTTTTGAGCAAAGCAAACCATTTCAAGAAAGAAAGATAAGATTCAACTCCAAAAACCCATCTAAATATGAAAATAAAGCAAATAAATAATGAAAACTAAAGTAAAAACACTTACATTATCGTTGGAAAAGGAAAAGAAGCTCTGGAAATTGAAGGGGAAACGAAGAGCCACAAAGAGACTTGAGAAATTTTGGAGCAGAATGAAGCAAACTGACCGCGATCTAACTTAAAAAGACACACAGACTGCGGTCAATGCTTTATGGACCGCGGTCCATGTATGAAGTTTTGAAAATGGTGCAACTTTTGGGTTTCTGCCTACCGTGGTCTGAGGGAGTGTTCAAAATGTTGGACTGCAGTACATGGAACATGCAAAAACATTCGTTCTGGTGACTGCGGTCCACTAAGTTGCACAGATTATGGTATTTTGGTGACCGCGGGACACAAAACAAAGTGTTCTGTTGACCGCGGTAACTGGACTATATACACATGGTTTCTATCTGTTGATCGCGGTACATAGAATCAATGATTCTATGGACCGCAATAACTAGTATGATGTTCCCCCTTATTCAATCCTAATTACTTGGAACCTATCACTTCAATTAAATCCTAGATAAATAGAACTCGACACATGAAAAGAGACAATCAAAAACACATTCCAAAAATCTAATTCAATAGTGGGTTGCCTCCCACTTAACGTTATATTTAACGTTGTTAGCTCAATGAGGATACGACATTTCAGTCTTTAAGTACTACCATTTCAATAGTTTGCTTTGGTCCTCCATAGAATATCTTCAATCTTTGACCATTCACTTTGAATTTGTGGCCATCCATCAAGCTTTGCACTTCCACTGCACCATATGGGAAGACTTGAGTAACTAGGAAAGGTTCCGACCATCGAGACTTAAGTTTGCCTGGAAACAACCAGAGTCTAGAGTTGAATAATAGCACTTGTTGGTCAGGTTTAAACTCCTTTTTTCTCAATGAGTTGATCATGTCATTTCTTTGTTTTTTCCATGTAAATGGTGTTACACTCAAAGGCATCACAACGAAACTCCTTGAGTTCAACAAGTTGCAGCAACCGATTTTCACCACAAGCCTTTGCATCAAAATTCAACTTCTTGATGGCCCAGTAAGCTCTATGTTCTAATTCACAAGGCATGTAACAGGACTTTCCATACAATAATTGATATAGAGACATACTAATGGACGTCTTAAATGTTGTCCTTTATTCCCACAATGTATCATCTAGTTTCAGAGCCCAATCCTTACAGTTTGTTCCAACCGTCTTCTGTAATATTGCCTTGATTTCTCGATTAAACACTTCAGCTTGCCCGCTAGTCTGTGGATGATAATGTAATGCAACCTTGTGTTGCACACTATACTTAGTCAAAAGGTTATTGAAAATTTTATTGCAGAAGTGTGTACCTTTATCACTCACAATTGCTCTAGGAGTGCCAAAACGGGAAAAGATGTTGCGAGAGAGAAACTTCAACATGACTCTAGCATCATCCTTCGATGTAGCCACTGCCTCAACCCATTTAGAGACATAATTAAGAGCAAGCAATATATATTGTTTGCCATCTGAAGTTGGGAAAGGTTCCATGAAGTCAATGCCCCAAACATTAAACAATTCAACCTCTACAAAAGAAGTGATAGGCATCTCATTTTTTCTGGAGATGTTTCCTTGTTTCTGACATACTTCACATGTCTTCACGAATTGATAAACATCTTTTAGCACGCTTGGCCAATAAAATTCACTCTCAAGAACACGTGTTGTTGTACGTTGATGGTTGTAATGGCCACTGTAGGTGAAGCATGACAATCATAAAGGACTTTATTAAAGTCAGATTCTGGGATGCAGCGGCGGATCACTTTGTCAGCACATCTCCGGTAAAAAAAGGGATCATCTCAGAGATAGAACTTACTTTCGTGCATGAAACGCTTTAGGTGGCTTTGAGATATATCTGGTGGAGTAGCACCCGTGGCTTTATAATTGGCAAAATCTGCATACCATGGTGCGCTATTACTAACAATCAAGAGGTGTTCATCAGGAAAAACTTCTACTATACTTGTTGGATCTGAATTTGACTCATTAGACAAGCAAGATAAGTGATCTGCTACCACGTTTTTTGTACCCTTTTTGTTTATCACCTCTATATCAAACTCTTGCAGCAATAAGATCCAGTTTATCAATCTGGGTTTTGCATCCTTCTTTGCAAATAGCTGGCAGAAAGCTGCATGATTGGTGAAGACCTTGACATGTGATCCCACAATGTACAACCTATACTTGTTACATACAAAAACAACAGCCAACAGCTCATTTTCAGTGGTAGTATAGTTCTTTTGAGCATCATCCAATGTTTTACTTGCATAGTATATAACTCTGAACATTCTATCACGTTTTTGTCCCAAAACAGCTCCAATCACATAGTCAGTAGCATCGCACATGATTTTGAACGTCTCCCCCCAAACTGGTGTAGACATGATAGGAACAAATGTTAAAGCTCTTTTAAGTGCATTGAAGGCTTCAATACACTCAACTGTGAAATTAAATTCAACTTCCTTTTTTAGCAAATTACACAACGGTCAAGTGATTTGGGAGAAGTTCTTGATGAATCTTTGATAAAACCCTGTATGCCCCAAGAAACTTCTCACCTCTCGCAACGTCGTTGGAGGTGCCAGCTTTACAATGGCTTGAATCTTTGCTCTATCTACTTCAACACCATTAATAGAAGCTTTGTGGCCCAAAACAATACCTTCTCGAACCATGAAGTGACACTTTTTCCAATTAAGATTCAGGTTCTTTTCTTCACAACGAGAAAGGACTCTTTTCCAGATTAAACAGACATTTATCAAATGTTGCACCAAACACCGAAAAGTCATCCATAAATACCTCCATGATGTCTTCAATCAAATCTACAAAAATTGCCATCATACATCTCTGAAAGGTAGCTGGTGCATTACACAAACCGAAAGACATCCTCCTAAATGCATAAGTTCCATATGGGCAAGTGAAGGTTGTCTTCTCTTGATCCTCTGGTGCAATGATTATCTGATTATACCTTGAGTACCATCTAAGAAACAATAAAAATCATACCCAGCAATCCGATCCAACATTTGATCCACAAAAGGCAAAGGGAAGTGATCCTTGCGGGTAACTTTGTTCAACTTTCGATAATCTATGCACACACGTCATCCTGTTGTTGTCCTTGAAGCAATTGTCTCTCCTTTCTCATTTGTGACAGCCGTTATCCTTCCTTTCTTGGGCACAACATGAATGGGACTAACCCATGACGAATCTGATATTGCATAAATAATTCCTGCATTCAACAATTTCATCACTTCTTTCTTCACCACATCCTTCATGATAGGTTGAGTCTTCGCTGGTGTTCCACTGTAAGCTTATGTGAATCCTCCATTAAGATCTTGTGCATACAAATGACTGGACTTGTCCCTTTGATATCTTTAATGGTCCACCCTATAGCAGCTTTATGGTCCTTCAGCACTTTTAGCAACTTCTATTCTTAAGCAGGGGTCAACAAAGAAGAGATAATAACTAGAAATAATTGAGCTGCATCCAAATAAGCATATTTCAAATGTTCTAGAAGCAGTTTCAGATCAACTGCCCTAAGAGTTTCTTGAACATCTTCAGATTGATGAGCTTCAAATAATGGTGCTTCTAAACTGTTATATTTCGGTGGGCATGCTTCTAAAGCTAACACAACTAGCTTCTCATCTTCAATCATAGATTGGGAAAAGGACAGTGAACGAGAAATACATCCCACCAACTCATCTTGAGAACTCAATTCATCGACCACCTTAACAATGCAAGAGTTTAGAACTTCTACCCTTTTACATTCATGCAAATCATTAGGGTAGTTCATTGCTTTGTAGAGATTAAAAACAACTTTTTCATTATTAACTCTCAAGGTTAACTCCCCTTTGTGGACATCTATGAGTGCATGCCCTGTAGCCAAGAATGGTCTCCCAAAGATGAGTGGTATTTCACAATCTTCTTCCATGTCTAAAACTATAAAGTCCACTGGGAATATGAGCTTATCCACCTTAACTAACACATCCTCAATGACACCCTTTGGATATGTTAAGGATCTATCTGCTAGTTGAAGGGTGATTGTAGTTGGCTTGATTTCTGACATTCCCAACCTCTTGCATACTGACAAAGGCATCAAATTAATGCTTGCCCCAAGGCATAACGCCTTCTCAAAGATTTTAGAACCTATGTTGCATGGTATGGTAAAATTGCTCAGATCTTTCAATTTTTGAGGAAGTTTCTTTTATAGGATGGCACTATACTCTTCAGTAAGCTTTACCATTTCAAAATCTTCTAACTTCCTCTTCTTAGACATAATCTCCTTCATAAACTTTGCATAGTCAGGCATTTGCTGCAAAGCTTTTGCAAATGGAATGTTTATATGAATCTTCTTGAACATTTCTAGAAATTTAGCTAATTATTCATCCATCTTCTTCTTTTGGAACCTTTGAGGAAATGGTAATGGTGGAGATTCAAAGACTTTACCCTCTTGAATGGCATTCTCCTCAGCTTTCCCATTTGATTTTGAAGGTTTTTCATGTTAAACCTCTGGTTGCTTTTGAACATTCATCTCATAGCTAAAAACTTCTTCTGCTTCAACGGATGACATAGTTGGATGTCGCGGGCTTGCTACTTCTTTGCCACTCCTCGTAATTAGTGCTTTGGAGCTCTCTTTTGGATTTACTTGAGTGTTACTTGGAAATAAACTTTGCTACTGGGTTGACACTATTTGCACCAACTGCCCCATTTGAGTTTCTAAACTGTTAACTGTGGCATTCATATTTCCAATTTGAAGCTCAATGCCAAAAACTCTCATGTCATTTTTGTCCACCCTTCCTTGTGTGCATGCTCATCATTTCATCAAGCGTATCTTCCAAGGATGGCTTTTTATCCTGTAAGGGTTGTTAAGGCACAAATCTGGGTGGAAGTTGAGCATTTCTGCTGTTTACATATGAGAAATTTTCATGACTCCTCACTCCCAGATGATAGTACTTAGGGACATTATACCCCCCAGCTGGTCCTTGGTATCCACTGAATCTGTTCATTGCATTCATTTGCTCAATGGAACCTTCTCCATGATAGGACGTCTTGTTAGCTTTAGTAATGGACCAAACCTGTTGAATTTGCTTATTTTGAAATTGTCCACTACTACTCTTCTCTTCTACCAAATTCAATCAATGATTCATAGCATCAATTTGAGCATGCAAAGCACTAATTTCGTCCACTTCATGAATTCCCACTCTTTTTGTTGTTCCTCTAGTACCATGACCATATGCATTAGCCGCCATGTCTTCAATCAGTTGAGTGGCATTCATCGTGGACTTTCCCATCAATGAACCTCCAGCTACTGAATCTACCAAATCCATGGTTGGTGGCATAAGTCCACCATAAAACATTTGAATCTAGAGCCAAGGGAGGTATCCGTGCTGTGGACAAAACCTCAATAGATCTTTGAACCTTTCCCAAGCTTCATATAGTGATTCAAAGTTAGATTGCTTGAAGGAATTAATTTCACACGCAGTTGATGCACTTTAGCTGATGTGAAATATTTTTGCAGAAATTTTTGACCCATTTCTTCTCATGTTGTAATACTTCCAGGAAGCAAAATTTGCAACCAACTTCTAGCTTTATCCTTTAAAGATAAAGAGAAAAGCCTTAGCCTAAGCTAGTCTTCAGTTACCCCATTCATCTTGACAATATCGCAAATCTCCATGAATGAATTAAGATGAGCCATAGGGTCTTCAAAAGTCGAACCTCCAAACAGTTGCTGCTACACCGGGGTACTCAAAAAAAGTTTTAGCTTAAAGTTATTTGCATTTATCGATGTTCTTGCTATGCCCGAGTAATTGTTTTTCAAAACCGATTTGAAGAAGTCTTTTAATGGTGCTTCTCTATTGTTCCCCACACCTAAACATCCACTATCAACCATAGTTGGCACTCGTTCTTGAGCCTCCAACCGAATCTGATGAATTGTTTTCAACAAATCTAAATCGTGAGGATCACAACAATGTTTACTCATGCAAGCCTGAAACACCGAAAACACACACAAGATCAAGTATATTCAATGATCTTTAATAAATTTAGAGAACAACCAAGTTAAATGTAAAAATTTAAAATAAAATTGCCTTGACTAAAATTAAACCAAGTTCAACTGGTTTTAAGATATTTAACACCATATTTTCCCTGGCAATGGCTCCAAAAACTTGTTTGCTTACCCTAGTATTAACTTGTGAGATCGAATATTGTCCTCAGGGAAAAATGGATTTAATAAAATACCTTAAATCCCAATTTAATGTTGGTCTTCATTTTATCAAGGCTCTACTTGAAGTGAGTGTATTAGTTTTTGAATAAAAATCTAACCTAGTAAGAGTGATAAAATTTGTTTTTATAAAACTTTATAAAATGGATGTCCAGGATAGTGAAAGTCGCCGCATAACCTGTGATTCTCATTTTAGATTATGAAATGTCTACACTATGAGTTCTAGCACCTGTAACTGAAACCCTTTCTTGAGGCGCTTCAATATCTATTAGAGTTGTCTTATAATGCCCTCTCCCGATGTGCTTAATCAACAATCTAATGTTGTGTAATCAAAAACCCTGCGCAACTCCCTAGATAAGCTAACAACCTTCCGGTCAATTAACTATTTTAAGTCCATACTGCGATAACCACCCATTAGACCTCTCTTTCGAGTTAGTATAATGCATTGAGCTCATCATGCCTATGGTCAGTAAACACAAAGCATTAAGCATACACAATATAGAATAGTGTTTCTAAATCAATAACTTCAACAAAAGATCACAGTTCATACATTGGACATCACATCCCAGACAAATAAAACTAACTAGCTTAACATGGAAGTAATAGAAAACATTAAACAATGAAGAAGAAATTTAATCATACTCAAAACTTGGTAAAAATCTTCAATCCCTTCTTGAAACACTGGTTTTTGCCTCTCTCAGCCGTCACAAGTGACTTTTATCGAATTAAGTATATATTGGCTCTAATTACCTCTCATATTGATAGTCCTGCACTAAAAAATCCTAAAAATATGAGATACTCGACAATTAATCGTGTGACCGCGGTCAATGACCACGGTCAATATTGTTCTCCAATGAAAACCTAGATTCTCTCATTCTGTGCACTGCGGTCCTCTATTTCTATCCATGATCCACATTCTAGTTACCACAGTTACTAATTGACTGACTGCGGTCACCAATGAGCTCTTACATCGTTCTATTTTCCTTCGATGACCTCGATCGTCGGTTATTCGACCGCGGTCATTTGATTTTTCTTCATGGTTTCCTCTTCTTTTTGCCTTGATTTGATACACTTTCTCCTTTGGCTTCACCCTAAACTTGCAATAACTAGATTTCCTTCCCAACACATCATTTTCTCATAGAAAAGCTTTAAATCTTGAAAAACAAAGCTTATAATGCAATAAACCAATGCAAGCCCCTAACCTACATGTTCGTGCTACTAATTATGCCAAACTTCACCTAATTATCCTTTTATTTCCTATAAAATGTAATAAATCACCTATACTAATTTTAACCTACAGTGCAACTAACAAGCTGTTTTTTGAAGCTTACGTTCCCAAGACTGAGAAGGAACATAAGAAGGTAGAGTTTCTGACCCTGCCCCAGGGGACCATGATCGTGCGAGAGTATACACATCAGTTCCTACAGCTGGAGGCTTATGCCCCTAGGTGACTGTTGACCAAAGAGAGAGAGAGAGATTTGATTCTATCAGCGAAGGCTGAGGGTTGCCATCAGGTAGGCGACTTCCACATCCAAAGCTCGGACCTTAAAAGAGATCTAGAAGGAGGCCCTACAGTATGAGATGGATGGTTTAGATGAGCAACCTGAGATTTCTGGCAGAACCCCTCTGTAACACTCATAATCTCGTGGTCGTGCCACGTCAGGAGCGGACAACAGTAAATAAATAAATTATTTCATAGCTCACTCGGGCTCGCGCGAAAGCGCGAGTGATGCGAAAATGAAATCTGTTACTTGATTGAAAAATAATAATAAAAAATAAAATTGTTAATGATAGCATGATAAAACTATAAATTATGTTTTATAAATATGTATAATAGTTGAAATAATTAATTAATGTTTATTGTGACTAGTCTAGGAAAGGAAAATATATAGTGATTGAATTAATAACAATAATAATAACAGTATGCAATATATAAATTTATTACAAGGTTCATACATTAATTTAAATGATAACACATGTATTCATGTAGATGTATATGGGTGTGTGTATATATAATAATAATAATAATAATAATATATATCAGGGTAATCTTATTATAAGTCTTTATATAGATATATATTCAATTACATGGTTGGAAAAAAAAATTGATTTAAATTTTAAGAGATTAATATATATATATATATATATATATATATATGCAATACATATCTTATACAATATGAGGATGATTAAAATAAGAAAAATACAGATATATAAAATTATAACAGGAATTAACTAAATTAACTTGAGCGAACAATAGAGGGGAGGAACATTGGTGTATTGAAGACGCCGGAACAGGAAGAAGCAACTGGAAATTTCGGGTCCGGTTGCCGTATCAGTGTCTGGAGATTTCTGGGCAGACTAATTTGGCGGCAAATGAAGGAATTTTCTGGACAATTAAACATTACAAAACAGGGACGTTGAAACTGATCAGAACAGAGGAAAGAGGAAGGAAGGAAAACAGAACAATCACATTGCTGCTACTGGTGTCGCCGGATAAGAAGAATAGAGGAACAGAAGTGTTGCCATGGTCCACAGGTTGCAGCTGCCATTACTGGCGTTGTCACTGCCAGAAGGAAGAGACCGTGGTGTTGCTGCGTTGAAGAAGAAAGAAGGGCTGAAACTTGAGGATGAAACAGAGGAAGAGAATGAAGAAGAAGGAGAAGCTGAAGAAAGTGTTAGTGGAGAAGAAGGCAGAAGGGGGGGCCGTGCAGCTGCTGCTGCTATTGGATATCGCAGCCGAACGAGGAAGAGTTGCGCAGCTGCTGCTCTGGGTGCGTGAAGAACAGAACAGGGTGGTCGTTGTTGAAATTGTGATGGCCACTGCTGCTGTTGTCCGGGTGTTGTGCTGCTGCAGAATGAACACATTGCAGAGTGTGAAGGAAGAAGAGACTGATTTGGGCTTCGGATGAATGGATCAAACAGAGGAGCAAGAGTGCTCTGTTCGTATAGCAACTGCTGCAGTAATGCAGAACAGGAGAAGAGGCTGCAAACGGCTGCTGTGTTTGATGATGAAGAAGAGTATACAGCTGAGAACTATGAACAGAAGAAGAAGCAGAGCAAACGGTGCTCTGTTTTTGCTCTGTTTCTGCAAGGCCGCTGTAGCTGCTGTATTCTCGGCTGCCTGGTTCGTGCTGTCTATGGAACAGTGAACCGTAATGCAGTTTTTGGCTGGGGCACGGTTGGATCGGTGAGTGGTTGAGTATTAAACAAAAGTTAGAAGGAGCACTGTCAGTTGAGCAGTTAGTTGCTGCGTCGGGCCGTGAAGAGGAAAGCTGGAATGTGTGTGGATCATTTGGAGGCCTTGCTGCTAATTGACCGTGGAAATGGAGAGGTAAGATAGTGATGAAAATTTTGATTAATGGTAATTGAGTATGTTTAGCTAATAACTGAATTATGTTGTAGTTTACTAATACATTATAAAGTGTCAAATTTAGTATAATATGAATAAGTGATATAAATGGATTGGAACACTAGAATTTTAATAAAGTCACTCACCTTATGATCACAAAATATTAAGGTGTGGAAAAATATATATGTGTATGTATATATGTACCTATATATATATATATATATACTTATTAATGGTTATCTACTTATTTATTCAAGTATTTAAAATTAAGCATTTAAATTAAGATCATGTAATTAAGTAGTTAAAGATCTAGTTTAGAAAATTAAATGAACAAAAAAAATTATTATTCAAATTGACATTTAAATCTTAGCAAAGCTTTATTATTAGGAAAAGATTCGAAATTTTACTTATGAACTAGACTATAGATTTGGACCAATAGAAGCCTTATTTTATTCTCAATTAAATTAATTATGATATTAACAAATTATTTAAATCACGAAAATCAAGTTATTAAAAATCTAATTTTGCGAAAAGACTTGTAAATAAAATCATCAAAACTACGACGAAGAAGTTATTAGAACTATGACTACATAATAAAAGTTTGTAAGTAAGTTATTAAAGCTGAAACTTTAAATTTTAAAAATTTAGAATAATCCTAAACTAGTTGGAAGTAATATTTGAATTCCATAATTACTTCAAGAATTAAGTAAGCTCAAGAATGATTCTATCAAGTGTTGAAATTCAGATTTTACGATTTTAAAGTATTGAGCGTCCCGAAGGAAAGCAAGGAAGCTTGGAGATTTGCAGAAAACCAGGTGGGCGTGACTTCCTTGCTAATCTGTATTATATGGATTTAGGATTCAAAACATTTGTATGAATAGTTCTAGGTTAATAGAATTTCAATAGAATATTGAGTGACATTGTTTGTTCAATGTGAATGATATGTGACTTATGATGATTTATTTAAACTCATGCATGATCATCTCATGCCATGATGAATATAACGACTTGCACTTAGATATATTTAATTATGACATGCATGAATAGGAAGACATGCATTTAAACTCTATTGATCATTCATGCGCATTATTATGTTGACTTGCAAACATAATTTGAATTATATTTTCTCGAGTATTGTATGATGTCTGTTATGTTTGGAATTGGTTGGAAAACTAAAATAAGACGATAGTTTAATAAGAATCCACGTACCGGTACGATTGACGGGCCTAAAGCAGATCGAGGTGACATCTCCTGTATGTCACCGCTTGAGATCGTCAAGCCACAAGGCGAATCGTAGGTATTCCCACCCGGAGCTGACTGTGACACTCGAAGACTTTGAAAGATGGTACGATGCTGCAGTAAGTATGCTCTCTTAGGCTGTGATGTGAGTATTGATTGATTTTAGATGGTTATTGGAACCCTCTGAGATTTGATTGGATCACAAGGAATACCGAGAGGTATCTCAACCCTCTTCCGGTCTTAGTCTTCGACTAAAACGAATGAATGTTTGAACGCCTAATGTTTGAAAGTGTTTGTAATGTTTTGGATTGAGTCTATATAATGCATGTGATGTATAGGATCGATCCACTGAGCTTTCGAGCTCACTCCCATTTCTATCTTTCAGGTACACTCGGACTTAGAATATTGTAGCCACGTCAGAAGACTCGCACTCTGATTGGACACCTCATGGGGAGGTTGTCCGGGATAGGTGACTTGGAAGTTTTAATTTGTTTATTTTATGGGACTATTTTAATTACATTGGTTTATCTTTGATTGTTTTATCTTTCAATGGCTTTCCTTGTGTAACAATTTCGGTTTAAAACGAATAGTCTTAAAAGTATTCTGCTGTATTGCTTACGATCTTTTCTGTAAAAACTATCGTGATTTTCTATCTGGCATAGAATATCTTTATAAACTTTGACTTGGGAACTAAAGATTATGATCTAAATTTTGAAGAAAAAGATTCGAACATAACGAAAATTTTTTAGTAGCATCTCGATTTTCATCGGGCGACGATCCACACGTGAGGAAACACGTGAATGGAGGTCCGGTCGAAAATTGGGGTGTTACACAATCAGCCGTAGCTACAGCAACAGGCCATATTACAGACTCAACCATCACACAGAGGTGGCTCTGGGGTTCATCGAGGTCGTGGTCGTTTTCAAAGGCAAAAGAAGAGGAAGTATTATGAAGTACAGTCGAGTGACACTCCCAGCCAGACTGCCACCCAGGCAGTAGCACTTACAGCCACTCCCGTGCAGGCACATCCACCAGCAAAATACATTTTCTGGAGCTCGTGGTAGAGGTCGTGGATAGAGTCAGAGTTATCAGGGAGGACAGAGGCCACCACTTACGTGCTATCAATGTGGACAGGTTGGACACAAGAGGGTTGAGTGTCCAACTCTTACAGTGGGTCCTAGATCTTCCACCCCAATTATTAGAGATAGAGCACAGGCCATCACCCAGCCTGACCCTGATTCAACGAGGACCTTGGTGGAAGATACTATCTCGCTTTGTGATTCATCTGTTTTTGTATTGATTGATGCTAGTTCTACTTTGTCCTTCATTTCTGGATGTGTCGTAGATAGATTGGGACTTAGACCAGTTAGGGTTCCTACTTGGTTAATGTTGAGTACTGCTGCTGGAAAATGTATCTACCGCAACATGATCTGTGAGAGATGTGTACTTAGACTAGGAGATTTTGAGACTATAGTAGACCTCCGAATGTTGGACTTTCTCAAGTTTGATGCCATACTTGGTATGAACTGGCTGGCTGCATACCACATATATGTTGATTGCTTTGCCAAGAGGGTTGTGTTTCAGATTCCAGGCCAACCCACTATTGTCTTCTAAGGTAGAACTTCTAATAGGCAGAGTACTCAAAGTCGATTGGTGATGTAGAATGAGATCGATAGTCTAACAGATTTAAAGACCATAAATGACGCACCTGCACCATCGTTTATTAATGAGATCCCAATTGTCAGAGATTTCCCTTACGTGTTCCCTAAGGATCTACCCGGCTTGCCCCTTAAGCGGGAGATTGACTTTATTATCGAGATCATTCTAGGGACACAACTTGTATCGATTCCTCCTTATCGCATGGCGCCTAAGGAATTGCCAAAATTGAAGGTCCAACTAAAGGAATTTTTTAATAAGGGTTTTATTTCCCCTAGCGTGTTACCTTGGGGCACTCCGGTATTGTTTGTGAAGAAGAAGGACGAGAGACGCTGCCTATGTATTGACTATTGGCAGTTGAACAAGGTGATGATCAAGAACAAGTATCCCCTCTCACGTATCAATGACTTATTTGACCAGCTTAGAGGTGCCAAGGTGTTTTCAAAGATTGATCTGAGATCTAGGTACCATCAATTGAGAATTAGGGAGGAAGATGTGTCGAAGACTGTGTTCTGCACTAGATATGGGCACTATGAGTTCTTGGTCATGCCGTTCGACGTAACAAATGCACCAAACATGTTTATGGACTTCATGTATAGGGTGTTCCGACCATACCTCGACACTTTTGTGATTATCTTCATCAATGACATCTTGATCTATTCGAGGTCCCACGAGGAGCATGCCAACACTTAACTTTGAGAGAGCATAGATTATATGTTAAGTTCAGCAAGCGCGAGTTTTGGCTATTAGAGGTTCGATTTTTGGGTCATGTGGTTAGAGCTGAGGGTATCTCTATGGACCCCACTAAGGTTAAGGTGGTCATCAATTGGCTGAGACCTAACACAGTGACCGAGATCCGTAGCTTCTTGGGTTTAGTAGGCTATTATCGTCATTTCGTCCAAAACTTTTCAAGGATTGCAGCTCCGATGACGAAGCTATCCAAGAAGGATGTCCCTTTTGTATGGACTGATAGGTGCGAAGAGGCCTTTATTGATCTTAAGCGGAGATTGACATCGACTCCAGTACTAATGTTGCTAGAGCCTGGCCGAGAGCTGACCATATATACTGATGCATCACAGATAGGCTTGGGCTTTGTATTGATGCAGGATGACAGGGTAGTAGCTTTTGCCTCTCGACAGTTGAAGGATCATGAGAGGAACTACTCTGTACATGACTTAGAGCTGGCAGTAGTAGTATTTGCACTTAAGATATGGCGGCATTACCTTTATGGCGAGCATTTCACGCTCTATTCAGATCATAAGAGCATCAGATATTTGTTTTCAAAGAAGGATCTGAACATGAGACAAAGGTGATGGATGGAGCTATTGAAGGACTATGTTTTCACTATTGAGTATCACCCGAGGAAGGCTAATGTAGTGTTGATGCTTTGAGTAGGAAACAGGTCGAAACTGCATACATGGCGAGACATATGTCCCACGAGTGGATAATGCTTGATTTTGCTTCGATCATGAGTATTCATGAGTCATTTACTAAGGCTAGAGTCAGTGCACAAATTTCAGCCCAACTAGTCCAAATTCAAGAGATCACGGAGGGATAGCTTTGTGATGTAGACTATGATATGTTCAGGTCTTGGGCAGATGAAGCTTCTCAGGGAGAGTGGTCACTGGATTCATAGGGTGCACTGAGGTTCAAGGGACGACTATGGGTACCAGATGATGCTAGCCTAAGATGCAGTGTACTCAAGGAGTTACACCGATCAAGATATGTTGTGCATCCGAGCGCCAATAAGATGTACCAAAATGATAAACGAACATATTGGTGGCCCATTATGAAATGAGACATAGCAGTTTTCATTCAGAGATGTAATATGTGCCAACAAGTCAAGGCTGAGCACTAGAGACCTGGTGGATCCTTACAGGCCTTATTTATACCAGAGTAGAAGTAGGAGCACATCACTATTGACTTCATTAAAGGACTACCCCGTACATAGCGGAGACATGATGCTATTTGGGTAGTTGTGGACCGTTTGACGAAGTCTGCCCACTTTCTTCCTATGTATACTAAGGATTCAGTGGAGCGATTGAGCTAACTTTATATTAGAGAGATTATGACGCTCCATGGGGTTCCCCTATCCATTGTGTCTAATAGAGACGCAAGGTTCACGTCCCAATTTTGGTAGGCATTGTAGACTCAGTTGGGGACAAGGGTGAACCTTAGTATAGCATTCCATCCATAGACTGATAGCCAATCTGAGCGTGTGATTCAGATCCTGGAGGATATACTGCGATCTTGCATCTTGAATTTTGGTGGTAGCTGGGAGGATCACTTGGCTCTATGTGAGTTTGCTTATAATAACAGCTACCAGTCGAGTGTTGGGATGGCACTGTTTGAGGCATTGTATGGTCGACCATACAGGTCTCCCACCAGCTGGGCCGAGATAGGTGACAGAGCAGTCTTAGGCCGTGCCTTCATACAAGAGCAGAATGAGAAGATACAAAGAATTAAACAGAATATGAATGCCTCTCAGGACCGATAGAAGAGTTATGCGGATAACTAGAGAAGAGTCCTTGAGTTTGATATTGGTAACCATATCCTCCTCCACATTTTGCCTCGCAAGGGGCAAACACGCTTCAAGATTTCAGGGAAGCTCGCACTAAGATATATTAGGCCTTTTGAGATCCTTGAGAGGATAGACCCCGTTGCTTATCGGCTAGCATTACTGCCACAACTATTGGGTGTGCATAATGTATTTCATGTTTCTACGCTGAAGAAATATCACCCCAATCCCTCGCATATTATTGATTGGAGGCATGTTGAGTTGTAAGAGGACTGTACATTTGATGAGATGCATGTGGCCATCATAGATCGAGCTGCGAAGAGGTTGCACAACATGGAGATACCGATGGTACGAGTATGCTAATAGTTCCATGGTGCTGAGCAGGATACATGGGAGACTGAAGATTTTATGATCTGCCACTACCCTGAGCTGATGAGTGTTGCCCCTTGACTTGTATTATCTAATCACGGTAAATTTCGAGGATGAAATTTCTTAAAAGGAGCAGAGGTTGTGACAGCCCATGTTTTGATACACAAAAATATTCGAATCCGATATATGTATTTTCAGGAATTTTTAATGCAAATACATGAATTTATCTCAATTTAAATCATTTATTGGAAAAAAATTAGAATAATGAGAAAAAGATACAATTTTGAGGAAAAATACATGAAATTTAAGAAAAATGTGATTTTTGGAGAGAAATAATTTTTAGGATTGATTATTGATTTTTTAGAATAATTATGAAATTTTTAGAGAAATTTATGAAATTTTTGGGAGAAAACTGAACTTTTTTTGGAGGATTATTCGATTCTTGAAAAAAAATTAATTGTATAAATAATGAAAATGATGAATAAATGATGAATATGTGTGTGTGTGTGTGTTTATATACAAAAAGGGGGAGAAAGGAATTAAAAGGAAAAGGAAAAACAAAAAAAAAATTTGGAGTTTCGGCGCACAGGCCATCCGGCCCGTGCGAGCCGAAAACTCGAACAAGCCCCCAAGCCTATTTTGGGCCACGCCAAGCTCGGGTGCACGCACGGGCTGAAGGTCGTACAAAATTGGCCCATGGCACGTGGGTCAGCCCGTTTGCCTGGGCGGCCCAAACTAGAATGCACCCCCCCCATCCTTTTCTTATTTTATTGTTGATTTTCAGCCTGATTTTTGGTCATTTTTCTAGGTGAAACCATGGGGATGCATGGTTTTGGCCATCTCATCCTACCTCATGAACAAGCCAATGAGTGATGGCAACTAGTAGTCTTGCATGGAAGCTCAAGCACCACATGGCACCTTATTTTTCCATGCAAGCATCCCCTCCATCCAACAAAACCACCACTTGAGCAAGAGTTTCTTATTTTAAAGATTTTTCTTCCATCATCCAAAGCCCGTAACTTCTTCGTTTGACGCCCGTTTTGAGTGTTCTAAGGCTCTTTGAAAAGCTCTTACCATCATTTACAACATCCCACAAACAGCTCACTGAATCTTAGAACCATTTGACGCTAAAACAGCCAAGAAGAGGTATTGTTCACCATGTTTCAAACCCAAAAAATAGAAAAATTGTGTTGAATCAATCTTTGGAGCTTCGATTCCTAGGCCATTTCAAGTCTGTTTTGGAGGTAAAATCCCTCTTTTTTCCTTATTACATGTAATCCACTTTATAAGGCTATGAAAGTGAGTATCTGATTAACTGTTTTGACAACTTCTGCAGAAAGCAAACTGTGGGACCAGATTGTGAACATTGTTTGGGGTACCTAGAGGAGTCCGTTTGGACTAAGATCAGAGGCATTTTGAACCCATACTTGGGACTACAAAAGGGTAAGGACCTCAAATCAAAAGCCTCTGTGGTTTAGATTTTATATGCTTGAAAACATGCCTAGTTAGTTAGGTATTATGGGACGTAGAAAAATTTCAGAACACCCTTATGCAGACCATGATTTGGAGTTGCATTTGAGAGCAAATACGATTAGGGTTGCTTGATATTTTGAGTAAGACTTAATTAATTAGAATTCTAGGAACTAAACTCTTGCAAAAATAGCAAGATATAGCCTCGAATTAGTGTTGGAACCAAAGTACATGGGCACTTGAAAACCATAGGGGATTTGAGTCATTGAACAATCTGTTACATGAACAGAAAAGTAGGGGGCTAGTTGACTGACCAAATGAAGAAAATTTGAGCTGAAATTTGGTGAAGAGGTCACTAGACATGTCAATAGTAAGTGTCCCAAATTTCAGAGAATTCTGAATTTGGAAAGTAGGTCAACCAATGCACTAAATGACTGCCTGTCATAGGGAATATGGGATTTTACAGTCCCTGTTAATGCACTTAGAAACCCTAGTAAATGGTGTCCAAAAAATCATGTAATAAAATTTTGGTAAACGTTTAGGCAGTCTGGAAGAAATCTGGAAAGTTTCACATAAATCGACTTACAGATTGATCGCAGAAAAATTGGCAAGTTCGCTGCACAAGAGAGCAAAGAACTCAAAATTTGGCTAACTGTTGGAAATTGGGGATTTTGACCCAAATGACCTAATTTTGACCCAATTGACCAATTTTGACCCAATTTGAGCACAAATTGACCAAGAGTGACTAGGTTGACCATGTTGACCAGAGTTGACCAGGTTTGATTGATTGACCAAACCTTGACCGAGACAATTTGAGTTAATCAAAACTAAGTAGGGACAGTGAGATTAGAGATTAAGCCACACTGTGGATAAAACTAAGATTAAGTTTAATTGATGCAGATTTGAGTGAGCACTATAGGACTGGGCCGGTTGTCGATGAGACATCAGTGCATAGGACCCGAGGTGAGTAGTTTGATTCAGGTGTTTTTGTGACTTGTATTCCTTGCATAAAACTTATGTGAAATGACATGGTATAAATGGTTTCACGAGATTTTGAGATGTGTAGATGTACACTGGTAGTAAGACCATAGGCTCTAGGGCCGAGTGTTGGGGTCAAGGTACGTGATGTGATTGAGATTAGACTCGAGGTCCGAGCACCAGGGGTTAAGGCATATGATCAGTGTGCCTAGCCACCAAACCCGCTCGAGTCACGACACTCGAGGGTCGAGCGTCGGGGTCGGGTATTCGACGAGTACGCCTAGCTCACGATCCACTCGAGTGGTCAGTACGCCTGACTTAGGACCCGCTCGAGCGATGACCATAGGTTGAGTTTGTTGAGTTAACCCTAGCCTGGATACATTTTTAACTAGCATGGATTTGAAATATTTTTGTAAGGATTGCGTCATTTATAACTATTTTGTACTATGTCGTGCATTCAGATTTTACATTATTTTTGTTGCTCATACATACATGCATTGTTTTAGAGTATTGTAGTGGTTGACATGCTAGACTTTCTACTCACTAAGCCACGTTGATTTTAGGCTCACTACTCTATCACTATTTCAAGTTCTTCGGTGGCTTATAAAGGGAAAGGCGTGGTGATCGCCTGACTCTCTAATGATTCTTGTCTCCTTTCTTTTCGGTGTTTGATTTAGAGGTCGGTCTTCCTTGTACATGTGTGGTCAATTTTGTATTTTGGACAAGACAGATATGTAATGAAATGTATTCTCTTCATATGTTGCTTACTTTTGCTTTTAAGTGTTCCAATTATTCTAATATCGTCTGTTGTATGAGATTTGAGAAAAGGGCTTAATAGTGGTTAGGCGAACTTGACATGGTGAGTGAGTTCGTCAGGCCATTGTGCCAGTCGGGCCACCCTTGGCTTAGAAAAGGGGTCCTAACATTGCGCCATCTATATGTTGGCCTAATAGTTGTTATTGTACGCAGAAGCAACCAAGTGCAAATTTTTGCTCCAATTTCCCTTAAAATCTTGGATACAAGTCTTGAGAATATCATCTAGCATTTGTATAATTCCCTTCAACTGGTCATCTATCTATAGGTGGAATGTTGTACTCATAGCAAACTAGCACCAAATTGCCTCAATAAGCTACGTCATGACTGTGAAGTGAAACAAGAGTCATAATTTAACAAAATAGTAATGGATACACTTTGTAACCTCACTACCTCTTTAACATATAATTCTCCCAACCTATTGACTAGTTTTGGGGATCTAATAGGTAAGATGTACATGGTCTTAGTTAGCTGATCCATTATCGCCCAAATGGCTCCCTTTTAGTTCCATGGTAACCCTGCCATGAAATCCATGGTAATGTTGTCTCACTTCTACTAAAAAAATCTGAAGAGGTTGTACTAAGTCTGAAGGTTAGCAATAATTAGTCTAAAGGTACTTCTTCATGCCTTTCCACTAATAGGACTTTCAAAGGTTGCGGTACAGTTAGTCTATTCCTAGGTGTAAGGCATATCTTAAGGATGTGCCTCATCAAGTATGGTATACTTAATAAGATTTTTCTTGGGCACACGTATCCAACTTTGAGTCTCAATAGCCCTATGTTATCAATCTAAAAGTTCAAATGTTGGCCTTATTATACCCTTGGCTTTATTTCCTTGATTTGTCTATCCTTGTTTTGAGCTTCTACTAATTGTCATGGCAAATCAAATTCACATGTGATGGTGGAAAGGAATGTTATGATCCTCTATGAATTGATACATTTGCACCGTATCTCCATCCTCTAAATGAGCCTTTCGACTCAACACACTGGTGACTACTTTCATCATCTCGAGATGACTATAGATGTACTTGAGGCTCATGTGATTAGTTCACAATTAGAATCTTTACCCATATAGATAGTATCGTCATATCTTTAGCAAAGACTATGACTATGAGCTCAAGGTTGTAGACATAGTAATTCTTCTCATGAGTTTTTAATTGTCTAGATGCATAAACTACAACCTTCACCTTCTGCATAAGTATGACACTTAGTTTGTTCCTTGAAGCATCTGTGTATACAACATGTCTAAGTCCACAAGTAGGAGTAATTAGGATAAGTGCAGATGTCAACCTTTTCTTGACTCTTTAAAAGATTGTGTACATAGGCATCTTGTTGATGACCCCGCAAGTATACGGGATCGCAATAGTAATAACCGCTGAGACCGGATATCGTCCTCAGGGAACGTATAAAAATCAACTATCTAAAAGCCCAATTTACTATCAATTTAAACTTTATTATAGCAACAAATTTGATTGATTAACAATTAGAATTAAACTCCTTAAAACAGTCAAATATAAAATTGAAAAGTAAATTATTAAAAACTCTTTAGATTAAATTATCTAGGATAGTAAACTTTCTTATGATCACTTTCAATTCCTATTTCAATTAATCAAATTCCTTTATTCTGTAGGTTCTAACACTAGTCATCAAAGCCTTCTCCCCAAGTACCTTAACACCTATTAATCTAATCACTAATACACTCTCCTGAGGCGTACAGTAAATAGTTTAATGCATTAAACACAATTATAACGTGCAACCTCCAGGCAATCAACAACCTCCCGGTCAATTGATTGATCTAAGTCTATAATTTGTTTTTCAGATTATTAATCCTCTCACTTAAGTTAGATTAACATTCTATAATCATTCCTTTTATGGCCAGTAAAAAAAAAACATTAAGAATCCAAATTATAAAACAAAACCTCAGAAATAGATTAATCAAAATAAGAATATCAGGATTCTACGATCCAGATTTACATCGTAGACTTAAAATAAACCTAGCCTGACATGATTAAGAGTTCACACATCAAAGAATTAAGATCATAAATAAACATACTCAAATCTTGGACCTTGATCTTCAATTCTTCTCCGTCTTCTCTTTGTTCTCCTTTGTCAGTCATTTTTCTCTAGAAATTTCGTTCTTAAAACAGATAATCCTCCCAAAACCCTACTACAATGACCTATTTATAGTTTTTCACTAAAGAAAACCCTAAAATAATAAAACACGTCTGTTGACCGTAGTCCATAAGTGGCTAACCGCGGTCCACAGCACGATAAAAAATCGAATATGTGAAATCTCGAGTGACTGCGGTCCATAAATGACCGACCGCGATCCGTGCCTGATCTTGAGTTAATACACACTAGTGACCACGGTCACTGGATTACCGACTGCGGTCCACAGGGAGGTATTATTTTCTTCCTGTTCCTTGTTTCGTCTAGCACGATCGGCGTTGCCGACCGCGATCATTAGTGACTTTTCCTCATTTTTGGCCATTTTTAACTCCTCGCGTGCTCCTATTCCTAGTCTAGTTCATTCTAAACCTGCAGAAACACTGAAAACCTTTCTTGAACATTATATTCATATAAAAATGCTAGAAATAACATTAAATCATGCTAATATGCAACTAATCATGCAACAATGCTCTAAATGCATATTTAACTAAATATAAGCAAATACACTAAATTTTCTATTACACTAATGCAGATTATACATAAAATACCTATAGTATAGTTAGTTTGCTGTGCAGCTAACAAATACCCCCAAACTTAGACTATTGTTCATCCCCAAACAATGACTCTAATCTAAACAAACACATCATACCATGTAGAAGTAAATTCATTTTCACTCATCATTGTAACCTCAATTTTTCATTCCTTTAGTTTATGACTCATTAACAAGTCCCTAGGGTCATTCAGGTTGTCCAGATTTTTAGTTCATCCTAAATTCTTCCTTAACTTCACCTTCTCATCTGTCAGTATCTTAATCCTTCTAGACTTTGTAGGTGATTTGCGGGCACCATCCCACTCATTAACATCCTTTCCTAATACCTAAGTACACAGACCCTCTCAATTCTCTCCTCTATCTATCTTCTACTTAAGTTAAACTATAGTTAGGATTAGCGGTCTTTCTTTTAGGTTGTAATGTGGTCTGACTCAAGGTACAAGTGTAATAGGAATTTAAATTTGACTCAAGTGTACACTCATAGCAATAATAATAACCTATTTTGTTTGATTTTCTTTATATAGCTTGATCATTTCTATTCAATCCTTTGTTTTTCTTTGTTCATGCTCACAACTTTGTCTTCATAGCTCCCCCAAACTTATTTCATCACGTGCACTCCAAATTGTACTCACATGTACACTCATGCAAAAGTAGAAAGTGCAGCTATCATTGACAATACTGAAATACTAAAGAAATAAATATAACTCTTTTTTTCTTTTTTTTTCTTCTTCTTTTTTCTTTTTTTTTTTAAAAAACAAAATAAAAGCTGAAACAAAAACTAACAACATATGTATTTCAACATTAACATCCCCTCCTTCTTTCACATAATCAAAATAGGCATTATTAAAACCATGAGTGTACACAAATCGGTCCAACTAAGATATTCATAAAAGGATAGAGTGTTTATATATTTAATGTTTAGGTTCATAACAAGAAAATAGGCTATAAGGCTCAAAATTGGTTACAAAGGATTATAAATGCTGGGACCGGCCTTTAGGCTATGACTCAAACAATGATGGCCTACTTCATTTCCCTCCTATAGTCATTTCTAAGCAGTGTTCAAGACAGATTTAATTATTTTAAGAGTCTGTGGGAAATTCACTGTATTTGTAGTTTGGTTTCCACCCCTCACTTTCCTCAGCTTCGGATTCTCAATCTACCTAAGACTACAAGGTTCTGTCAAAGTCAAATTTCTGACAAACCAAACACACAAACTATTAGAACATACCCTAATTCATTGTCTCATCCCACTAGAGGAACTTCAAAAGTCATAGGTTACTCAGTGAAATTTTCAAAAATTTGGTATGGATCTAGCCTAAATGACACCTATATGCTATATATGCTCATGATTTAACTCTAATTAAATAATCCTAATATCTAAATGTCGTAAAATGATTGCAATAATATTTATATATGTTATATGCCCATGAATACATGAAGTTTAGAGAGAAAAAAATATAGCACACAATATATAAAATAAAGGCAAAATGAGAAAAAATGAACCTGAAATTAAAGAAGAAGTTCTTCAATGCACACCCCAAAACTTAAATTGTGCCTTGTCCTCAAGAGCACACTTTTACTTTCACACACACATGAAGGATCGGCTTAAGCACAAGCATCCGCGCACATACTCATAACCCTGCTTGGAACAAAAAAAAAGAAAAATAAAAGGAAATAAACAAAAATAAAAATAAAAATAAAAAGAAATTAAATTAAACTAAAACAAAAATAAAATAAAATAAAATAAAGAAAAATAAAAACTAGTGGGTTGCCTCCCACTCAGCGTTATGTTTAACGTCGTTAGCTCGACGTGGATACGAGTTAACCAAAACCCAATTTGTTGATTTTCGCAAACACTTTGGCTTTTGGCAACTCTTGCTTTCTGTTGTCAGGTGGCCGCATATGTTTTAGTAGTTGTTCATGTGACTGCCTCTTCAGAAATGGTTGTGCATCAAGTAGCTCAGCAATGGTGTAGCAATGCTTCTGGCGTGCTTTGATTACTTCCCCTTTAGTAGAAACAACATCTTCAAGTTTAATATCAGGAGGTTTGGGCTTTTGCAGCTCTATCTCAGAGCCAACTCGCACTTCAGGAGAAGACTTCAAAGAGTGATATATAGAAAAGACCACTCTATCTTCATGTGTTCTCAAAGTAAGCTCTCCTCTGGCAACATTAATAAGTGCATGGCTTGTAGCTAGAAGTGGCCTCCCAAGAATCAGTGGAAACTCCCCATAATCATCCATGTCAAGCACCACAAAGTCAACTGGGAATATTAACTCATCTACCTTTAATAAAACGTCTTCTACAACACCCTGTGGGTATTTGAATGATCTATTAAAAAGCTGCAGGGGAATAGTAGTAGACTTTAATTCAGACAACCCCAATTCTTTATATACTGCCATTGGCATTAGATTAATGCTTGCCCCCAAATCACATAATGCCTTATCAATGAATCTCGAACCAATTTGGCATGGAATGGTGAAGCTTCCAGGATCAATAAGTTTCTGAGGGAGTTGTTCTTGTAGATTAGCACCACCTTCCTTCGCCAGCTGCACATTCACATAATCTTCAAACCTCTGTGGGAAGGATAGCTGAGACGGTTCAATATACTTGCTACTTTGAGTAGTAATGCTTTCAAACATATCATCTTTCTCTGCCCCACTAGTGAGCACTATATGAGTAGGCTCAGTCACAATAGGTCCTGTAAACTGGATGGCTTCATCAACTAGCACAGAGGGTTTGGAGGGCAAGGGTGAGTTCTGCATCAATTCATTCACCTTACTATAAAAAATGGTTTGGCAACTCTCTTTAGGATGTACTTGAGTGGCACTGGGAAAAGAACTTTTCTGTTGACTAGAGATTGCTTGGGCTATCTGTCCCATCTGAGTTTCAAGGTTTTTCACTATGTCATTGACATTTTCCATCTGAATTTCTAACCCAAAAACTCTATTGTCATTCTGATCAATCCTATTAGTCAGCTGTTTGAAGAATTGTGCATGCATATTCATCATTGCATCCATTTTGTCCTCCAAAGATGGTTTCTTTTCAACAAAGCTCTAATGATGAACCTGACTTTGTGGCGCTTGCTGGAAATTTCTGTTATTGCTCATCTGATAGTATGGAGGAACATTATACATCTGCTGTTGCCCTTGATAATTATTAAAATTGTTAAGTGCATTCAACTGCTCAATAGATGCTTCTTCTGTAAGGGATGCCTTGTGAGCTTCAGCAATGGCCAAAATAGATTGATGTTGTTGTTGCTTGCCCTGACCACTACCCAGCTTCTCTGTCAAGACATTGATCTGATGAGTCATTGATGCCATTTGGGCTTGTAGAGCTGTCATACCATCAACTTGATATAACCTAACTCCTTTAACTGATCTTCTTTCTGACCCATACCCATATGCATTGGATGCCATATCGTCAATTAGTTGAGTAGCTTCAGTAGTAGATTTTCCCATTAGAGAGCCACCGGCTGCAAAATCCACTAAAACTCTGGTAGATGGTGTCAGACCACTGTAAAACATCTGAATCTGGAGCCAAGGGAGATAACCATGCTGTGGGCATCTTCTTGTGAATCTTTGAATCGCTCCCAAGCTTCATAGAGAGACTCGAAGTCTAGTTGCTTGAAAGAGCTAATCTCACCCCGTAACTGATGGACTTTGGCAGGTGTGAAGTATTTCTGCAGAAATTTCTGCCCCATATCTTCCCATGTACTAATGCTACCAGGTAGAAGCGTTTGTAACCAAGTTCTAGCTTTGTTCCTTAAAGAGAAAGGGAAAAGTCGCAGCCATAGTTGATCTTCAGTGACCCTTTTCATATTTACTGTGTCACATATCTCCATGAAAGAATTTAGATGAGCCATAGGGTCTTCGGTTGCTAAACCCCCAAACTATTGTTGTTGCACCATTGTGATTAAGGATGGCTTCAGCTCAAAGTTGTCTGCATGGATTGGTGTCCTCGCAATCCTAGAGTAGTTGTTGTTTAAGACAGGTTTGAAGAAATCCCGTAATGGGGCCTCCCCATTGTTACCAACACCTAAACTACCACTTTTAGCCATGTTTGATACACGTCCCTTGGATTCAATCTGAATCTGCCTTAGAGTTTTGGACAATTCAGAATCTTCCTCAGCAAAGGATGCGCTACTCATGCAAACCCTGAAACACCACAGCTCAACAAACAAATCAAGTGTAGCGAGCCAACAAGATAGAAATAAAGAAATAAAAGTAAAAATAAATAAATAAATAAAAATGCTTTAATTAAAATCAAATCAAATTCAACTGAGTTAAAGATAGTTATACCGTTCCCCGGCAACGGTGCCAAAAACTTGTTGATGACCCTGCAAGTGTACGGGATCGCAATAGTAATAACCGGTGAGACCGAATATCGTCCTCAGGGAACGTATAAAAATCAACTACCTAAAAGCTCAATTTACTATCAATTTAAACTTTATTAAAGCAACAAATTTGACTGATTAAGAATTAGAATTAAACTCCCGAAAACAGTCAAATATAAAACTGAAAAGTAAATTATTGAAAACTCTTTAGATTAAATTATCTAGGATAGTAAACTTTCTTGTGATCACCTTCAATTCCTATTTCAATTAATCAAATT